>CAXITT010000019.1:1549208-1582980 GCA_964033795.1 Lymnaea stagnalis
AATTTAAAGACACACCTATTTCGCAAACACCTTCTGGGATGATTGTCAACCTTATTTTCCAGTTAATGCATAATGGCTGTGTTGCTTGGGGTTGAAATGGCTAGAAAGACTTTGCAATTGTATGCTTGTAATTAGTTTTTGTAGTGTTGCGTTTGTTTTAAATGTGGTAAATTATAGATTTGTATTTTGTTGACTTTGTACCGCGCTTCGAGCCTTTGGGGATGAAGCGTGTTTTTGAAATGAACTTTATTATTATTATTATTATTATTATTATTATTAATACGTTATTGGAAATTCCCGCAGCCCTACCATAGCTGGTAGTACTAGTAGTAGAGCGAAGCAGCAGCTATAATATATATAAAATTTAAGTCTTAGTTATACTGTAGCCTAGTAGTTACTAGTAGCTGGAGCAACACAACCACGTTGCGCGTGTAAAATAAAGTAAGTGGTGCATAATCTGTAATGTGGAGATGGGCTCCATATTGATATATCCACTATCACCAACGCTTAGTTGTATTGAGTATGTGTTCTTTAGTGTCCATTTGTTGCGTACAACAGAGGAAGAAGCGAACCAGACCGCATCACGGTGCACAACATCCACTGAGGAATTCTATTATGAGATAAGATTCTTGTATTGATCCAAATCAATGGAAATGTTTGATTACATTGTCCATATTCAGCACATAAATAAATATATATTTTAACCAAAACAACATTTTACAATTACAACTATTGAAACACAAGACATCTAAAGTATTTCTCCAGCGTAGATATCAGCCATCAATGAACTCCTTATGTTACAAGTCAATACTGAATAAATTAGTGATCATTTAGATGTGGTTACCGTTGGGGGAGCACGCTGGTAAATTCGTACAGACCGGGGAACTAATTAATTTGTAAATCTTTCGGTCCTAACTAAAAGAGAAAGAATTCGCCCTCATAGTAATAGAGGCGATCTCAGGGACCGGTATCTGTAAGAAGAGAGTGGGATGTAATTGTAATAATTGTTCAGCTTACATGTCGTATGACTTAAAACAGCATACTTCATGTTCAAGCATTGTTTTGTGTCCTAGTTGGATTGGATTGAGTGAATTCTTCTTTTCTTTTCCATGGGCTTTCTTTGGGCGTGAGCCCTTTCTTTGGGCGTGAGCGCTTTCTTTGGGCGTGAGCCCTTTCTTTGGGCTTTAGTGGTGCGCTTTCTTTGGGCGTGAGCCCTTTCTTTGGGCGTGAGCGCTTTCTTTGGGCGTGAGCGCTTTCTTTGGGCGTGAGCCCTTTCTTTGGGCGTGAGCCCTTTCTTTGGGCTTTAGTGGTGCGCTTTCTTTGGGCGTGAGCCCTTTCTTTGGGCGTGAGCGCTTTCTTTGGGCGTGAGCGCTTTCTTTGGGCGTGAGCGCTTTCTTTGGGCGTGAGCCCTTTCTTTGGGCGTGAGCCCTTTCTTTGGGCTTTAGTGGTGCGCTTTCTTTGGGCGTGAGCCCTTTCTTTGGGCGTGAGCGCTTTCTTTGGGCGTGAGCCCTTTCTTTGGGCGTGAGCCCTTTCTTTGGGCGTGAGCCCTTTCTTTGGGCGTGAGCGCTTTCTTTGGGCGTGAGCGCTTTCTTTGGGCGTGAGCCCTTTCTTTGGGCGTGAGCCCTTTCTTTGGGCGTGAGCGCTTTCTTTGGGCGTGAGCGCTTTCTTTGGGCGTGAGCCCTTTCTTTGGGCGTGAGCGCTTTCTTTGGGCGTGAGCCCTTTCTTTGGGCGTGAGCGCTTTCTTTGGGCGTGAGCGCTTTCTTTGGGCGTGAGCGCTTTCTTTGGGCATGAGCGCTTTCTTTGGGCGTGAGCCCTTTCTTTGGGCGTGAGCCCTTTCTTTGGGCGTGAGCCCTTTCTTTGGGCGTGAGCCCTTTCTTTGGGCGTGAGCGCTTTCTTTGGGCGTGAGCGCTTTCTTTGGGCGTGAGCGCTTTCTTTGGGCGTGAGCGCTTTCTTTGGGCCTGAGCCCTTTCTTTGGGAGTGAGCCCTTTCTTTGGGCGTGAGCGCTTTCTTTGGGCGTGAGCCCTTTCTTTGGGCGTGAGCGCTTTCTTTGGGCGTGAGCCTTTCTTTGGGCTTTAGTGGTGCGCTTGTTCTGTGAGGATTTTGCTCCCAACAATCAGTCTGCACAACAGCTTGTATGATCCATATTGGTAGATACTATAGACAGGACAGGGGAAAGAACACCACCTTGTGGGGCCACAGATCTTTTAATTCTCTAGTTAATGATATACGGTCATACACCTTCACATATTTTGGGAGATTTGTAAAAAGTTCAGTGTCCATGCTGGAATATTTGAATTTCCACCTAATGAAGAAAGATTTTTAATCCTAGGTTGTGGTTGGATAGTGTTAAATGCTGATGAGAGGTCTAAGAAAAGCACACACACACCCCCCCTCCCCCATTTTTAAAAAATAAGATTAGATTATCATTTTTAATAACCAAAAGTTAAATGTAATATTTTAAAATAAACATTTTTTTTCCAGATAATTTTTACCCTTATAAAATATATAATTACTTGAAGAAATGAATAATATGCCTCCCAAGGGGTCTTTCATTAAGGGTGTCAGCAGAGATGGGGGGGTGGGGGGGGGGTGGGGGTTGTGGTCCGCTCAAAAGCGGCCAAGTGGGGTGGGCTCAAAGAATCTGGCAGACACCCGCAAGCCAGCTTGCGTGTTGTTATATGCTGCAAAAGGCCCACTACATGCAGGGGTCTTTCATTAAGGGTGTCAGCAGAGATGGGGGGGTGGGGGGGGGGTGGGGGTTGTGGTCCGCTCAAAAGCGGCCAAGTGGGGTGGGCTCAAAGAATCTTGCAGACACCCGCAAGCCAGCTTTCGTTTTGTTATATGCTGCAAAAGGCCCACTACATGCATTCCGCTATGTATGATTTATTTGAGAAAAAAAATTATAATCATAAACCACCAATAATTTAGCAAGAATTTCATAAGGGTGATCACTCCAAAAATTTGGTTGATATTAAGGCAATGAATTATGTTAGGGCCATTAGGGGTCATCCGTAGATTACTAACGCAGAGATGGTAAAATATTAGCGCCTCTTCCTTTTCATGCATCTGTCCTTTTTGGCCCCCCCCCCCGCCCAATTTATGTGTATGTAAAATGAGCTCTCAGCCTCCGCGCCCCCCCTCCCACCCCTTTTCCCCGAACTTAAAAATTATTATCATTCATACACCATAATGACATGAAATACAATTAAAACCCCCAGGGAGGCAGTTTGTAGATTATAGGAGGTCATATAACACTCCACGGGACGGTGGCCAAGAAAATGATGTCGGGGATGTGAAGAGGAGGTCCGGCCTGGGCGGCATTATTTGCCATTTTTCGTGACAGTTGGTAGTTTAAATATATGAACGTCCCAGGGGGGCACTAAAATTGTGAGGCTTAAATGACAGCAAAGACTTTAAAGTTATATTAAGTAAGACTGCTTTTTTTATCGTCTCACAGATTGGGGGAGGGTGCATTAAAACATTGCAGATATACTTTTATAGTTAGTGATGTGCACGCAGTATGGCCGGTCAACCCATTTGGTTGATATCACTGTCTATTTGTGTGAAGGTCCCCATGCATGACAGAAACTTCACAAATCCAGACAAAATGGTCCTATCACCATGGCCCTGCAGCGTTGTCGGGTGATGGTAAGAGCCCTGCCCTCCTCATCCTCAATCTGTTAGTCTTAGACTTTGTCCAATGAATGCAGTGCCTGGTGGAGAACAAGGGCTTGTGACTGGGCTTGTGACTGGGCTTGTGACTCTTGACCACACAATCCATTTATTATGACACATTGTACATAACCAGAACTGTGAAATTTAGTATCATTAGACAGCATTATTGTGTTACTTGAAGCTGTCTTATTTAATCTCTCTCTTAAGATTATAGTATCACTGGACAGCATTATTGTGTTACTTGAAGCTGTCTTATTTAATCTCTCTCTTAAGATTATAGTATCACTGGACAGCATTATTGTGTTACTTGAAGCTGTCTTATTTAATCTCTCTCTTAAGATTATAGTATCACTGGACAGCATTATTGTGTTACTTGAAGCTGTCTTATTTAATCTCTCTCTTAAGATTATAGTATCACTAGACAGCATTATTGTGTTACTTGAAGCTGTCTTATTTAATCTCTCTCTTAAGATTATAGTATCACTGGACAGCATTATTGTGTTACTTGAAGCTGTCTTATTTAATCTCTCTCTTAAGATTATAGTATCACTAGACAGCATTATTGTGTTACTTGAAGCTGTCTTATTTAATCTCTCTCTTAAGATTATAGTATCACTGGACAGCATTATTGTGTTACTTGAAGCTGTCTTATTTAATCTCTCTCTTAAGATTATAGTATCACTAGACAGCATTATTGTGTTACTTGAAGCTGTCTTATTTAATCTCTCTCTTAAGATTATAGTATCACTGGACAGCATTATTGTGTTACTTGAAGCTGTCTTATTTAATCTCTCTCTTAAGATTATAGTATCACTAGACAGCATTATTGTGTTACTTGAAGCTGTCTTATTTAATCTCTCTCTTAAGATTATAGTATCACTGGACAGCATTATTGTGTTACTTGAAGCTGTCTTATTTAATCTCTCTCTTAAGATTATAGTATCACTAGACAGCATTATTGTGTTACTTGAAGCTGTCTTATTTAATCTCTCTCTTAAGATTATAGTATCACTGGACAGCATTATTGTGTTACTTGAAGCTGTCTTATTTAATCTCTCTCTTAAGATTATAGTATCACTAGACAGCATTATTGTGTTACTTGAAGCTGTCTTATTTAATCTCTCTCTTAAGATTATAGTATCACTGGACAGCATTATTGTGTTACTTGAAGCTGTCTTATTTAATCTCTCTCTTAAGATTATAGTATCACTAGACAGCATTATTGTGTTACTTGAAGCTGTCTTATTTAATCTCTCTCTTAAGATTATAGTATCACTGGACAGCATTATTGTGTTACTTGAAGCTGTCTTATTTAATCTCTCTCTTAAGATTATAGTATCACTAGACAGCATTATTGTGTTACTTGGTGCTGTCTTAGTTAATCTCTTAAGGTTGTTCTGGCACCTTTTTAAGCTCTCACCCTGCCCCCCCCCCTCCACATCCACTTGTGTGGAAATAATAATCAACGTTGATTACTTTTTCCTCTGTAAAGAGATACATTTCCAACAACTATTCAATGCTGGGAAAAAGATGCGGCTGCAGATATGTCTCGTTCGGCAAACATTTTTTTAAAAAAATCATGCGCATCTGGTCACGGAAAATAAACATTGCTTTTTTGACAGTTGAATGTTTACACTGTTCAACTTGAGCTTTAAGTTTAGCTTTGTTCATTATTATACCAAATTATGCCATGTTTATTAATTTTTTTACAATGTACTTGACCAACACAAGGGTTACACATTTTTTAACACAGTTCTAAAAAGGGGCATTTATTGCCTATGGAAAAAAAAAATGAATCAAAGCTGATTAATTATCTTTTGAAAAATGTGTTTTGCCTCAATGCTTGTTTGAACTCATTACAACCAAAACCTCAGACCTCTCAAAAGATAATGAAAGAAACTGTAATTTGTCTTGTTCATAACAGATTGTAGTTGAATAACAAAAACAGGATCCCGCCAGAACAGGGTACAAAAAGAGAAGGATTGCATCAGAACAGGGTGCTACCAAATAAAAAATGTATCCCACCAGTACAAGGTGCTACCAGAAAAAGATACCACCAGAATATATGGTCCCACCAGAGAAGGTTGCCACCAGGGCAGGGTGCCATTAGAGGAGGTTGCCACCAGGGCAGGGTGCCACCAGAGAAGGTTGCCAACCAGGGCAGGGTGTCATTAGAGAAGGTTGCCACCAGGGCAGGGTGCCACCAGAGAAGGTTGCCATTAGAGGAGGTTGCCACCAGGGCAGGGTGCCACCAGAGAAGGTTGCCACCAGGGCAAGGTGTCATTAGAGGAGGTTGCCACCAGAGAAGGTTGCCACNGGTTGCCACCAGGGGGAGTTGCCAGTAGAGGAGGTTGCCACCAGAGGAGGTTGCCACCAGGGGAGGGTGTCAGGAGAGGAGGTTGCCACCAGGGCAGGGTGCCACCAGAGAAGGTTGCCACCAGAGGAGGTTGCCACCAGGGCAGGGTGTCATTAGAGGAGGTTGCCACCAGGGCAGGGTGCCACCAGAGAAGGTTGCCACCAGAAAAGGTTGCCAACCAGGGCAGGGTGTCATTAGAGAAGGTTGCCACCAGGGCAGGGTGCCACCAGAGGAGGTTGCCACAGGGCAGGGTGCCACAGGGCAGGGTGCCACCAGAGGAGGTTGCCACAGGGCAGGGTGCCACCAGAGGAGGTTGCCACCAGAGAAGGTTGCCACCAGGGCAGGGTGCCACCAGAGGAGGTTGCCACCAGAGGAGGTTACCACCAGAGGAGGTTGCCACCAGGGCATGGTGCCATTAAAGAAGGTTGCCACCAGGGCATGGTGCCATTAGAGAAAGCAAACTCAGAGGAGGTCCATCATCAAGTCTTAAGGGGGTGACACCATTAGTTTAGTTTAACTCACTTGGTGACACAAATCCTAATGACGGACCTCCCATCGATCCTTGCCCCAGCATTTATTAAATTCCAATTGCAGTTGAAATTTTTCTTCTTTGTCCAGTATCAGTGACTTCAATCCTATTTTGGATTAGTTCATTTAAAAGATTGAGGCTTTGAACCGGGGCTGCCACCTCAGTAAAATATTTGATGAAAAATATCTAAATCTTCAAAATTATTATTTTTAAAAAACTTTTTACGAACACATTCTTAAATTTAAGTGATGGCAACACCGATTGAATCCTTTGACGCAATGGGATGATGTAGAAAAATAAGCCACATTGAGTAGATCATCTGATGTAGACTCTGGGACAGAAGTCACCAATAAAAGAAACAAAAGTTTATTATTAAACACCTTGTGGCCCCAGTTTTTTTTTGTTTTAAAGAAAAAATTCACAAAAACAATTGTTAGCTCACTGGTATTTGTGAAGACAATTTAAACTGGAGAGGACACACAAATAAAACTTAATAATAAATGATATTGCAATTAAGAAATCAACAGGTGGTTTGCTGAGGCCAAAAAAAGCATTGTACCATCATTTGGATGGCTAGGCATGAGCTGATAAAAAACAAAACAAAAGTACTACTGGTATGTATAAATGAACTATTGATAGGTTTCTAAATTTAATGTTTAAGGCAGTAGAAGTTCTATACTGAAAGATGTAGGTCAATTATTTGAATTATTTCTAATGATACCTGATTTGGATCTTGGGCTAGCAGTTCCTTGTTTTTAGGCTGGCCAGTATCTTCTGAGGATTCCTTTTTGAAAATTTTAAAAATTATTTGTATGGTGTTTTTTTTGCTGTGTATTATTTGAAAAGTTTCCAAACAAACATATCATTCTTTTTATTACATTACAATTAAAAAGGAATTAAAAACAATACGGGTAACTATTGTAATACGATAGGTGTTTAAAAGCTAGAACTATTAATACCCTGAGAGTACAGAGCTGTTTGCCAATCTCAAGTAAAATTTCACACAATCGTTTTGAAAAGATGAAATTAGTAGATTCTGTGATGTTGTCTGTGGCATTGCTGGAAATGAATAAAAACAATTTCATGCATCATTAATGATGAAGCCTCTTAACAAAAGCTGATGTACAGATAAATAGTAAGTAGCTTTATTAATTATTCTATTAAGTGACCATATAGCTGTCATCAAAGTTTACCATGATTAGCACATGCTAAAAAGTTATTATATAAATATAAGTCATTCATTCATGAAATAATAAAAAATAGAGGCAATCTTAAAAACTGACCCTTTAATCAGTGGGTGGCACAATGCTTTCTGCAACTAAAGAGGGAAAGCCTTGATGTTTTTCTATATTTAAAAACTGGGCATTACAAATGCCTTATAAACTAGCAAGATAAATTATTTACTTTGTGTATGTGGGCATTATTTTTAATTTAAAAAAATGTATTTGCTTTTTTTAGTATATGCTTTAAACCTGTTTTTCATTTGTCTTCTGATTATGTCAGAAATAATGCTCATAAATAAATTAGCCACTATCTTACTTGGCAGCTTCCAATAAAACTGTCATGGTTTCCTCGGTAAATAATAGTGGCATCCTCTCAGATGGTGTACCCTTAAACATTCAAATACTTATATATATTTATCTATTGGTAGAAATTTCAGTGTTCATTGTTTTAATCCCTCCACCCTTGTTTCACTATTCTCTTCTAAATATTTAAGTAACAGTTCCTTACTAAAAAAAATATAATGAAAGAAACTGAAACCCACCTTTCTTCCCACAATGAGCAGAAGACACTCAGATGCTTGCAGGCACAAGTTCTTGTCTAACAGGAGGGAACAGAGCAAGGGCAACAAGTTACTTTCAGTGATGTAGGTAATGTTGACCCAGTCCACAAAAGCAGTTAAGGTTTCAAGTACCACCTGGCAAATCTTACAGGCTTTCTCTGATGTTTTACCTGACTGATGTAAGACAAAAATGGTATTAATTTACACCAAATGTAGTTATGACAATATGCCTGGTTTCAGTAGAAACAGTAATGTACCGGTTTCAAAGAGGTTGTAATTTATTTAGTCCTTTGACAAGTTTTTATTAATATTATCCAAAACCAAATCATTTTGTTAATGTCACTATAAAAATTTGATTTATACTCTTTAATTTTAAAATTTGCAAACAAGGTATTTTTTATCAAATTTAATTTATTTGAGGTTTCATACAAATTATAATCTATTTGGGGTTTCACACAAATTATAATTTCTTATTAACCAAATCTTTCTTAATTTAAAAAAATTAAATACAAATTAAACAAGTTTAAGGTTAAATATTCATTTTCATCTTTTGCAGATTAATACTTCTTGAACTATCTACTCTTATGGTTATATAATATGATCAAAACTATTACTTAGGTAGGCCTATTTATTTTCCCCCCTACCTGAGATTGATAAGCCTTGAGATTTTTGTTGAGTGTATATAGAAAAAATGGAAAAATAGAGCCCATTGCAGATGTGAGTGATTCAAGAAGCTCTCGACGTCTGGAGTGGGGGAGATTCTGAAACCTGACAACATCCTCAGTAAGCCTCGAAAGTGTCTGTAGAATTAGTTCTGTTTGTGTCTCCTAGATGGATAAACAGATTATGAAATGTGAGCCCCTCCAACATTACTAAAAGCAGTAATTAAAAATAACTATAGTCTATGATAATATTGCATAACCATTAACTAAAAAATCTTACAGTCAAAATTGGACATATTTCTTGTGATTCAGGTATGAAAGTACATCTTTAAGGTTAAAGGCATGCAAACTGGTACCGATATCCACACTATGGACAGAAAAGTTAACTGAGGTGGTAAAATGTAGCACAACTGAGGCCCACTGTTACACAATAAAGATCCCAAGTTAGAGTTGAAATATATGTTAAAAGAAAATAGACTTGAAATTTCAGATTCAAATCAAGTTGAATTCATCTAAGACTTGTTCACAGACTGAGACAAATGACAGAGATATAGAATCACTTGTAATGTTAGGCCAAGAGACTGTTCGGTAACATTTTTACTTGCATTTAATATTTTAAGTACCGGTACAAAAGAACAATTCTAGTTCTTTTTAAAATATTGACATTAGAGGCAATGTCACTAGGTATTACATGCTATGAAATTTACACTAGAATTTATAAGCAGCGATTACTAATGAAATTGCTAGCACCTGACACTAGTAACCAGTCAAAATGTTTGGTTTATTTAAAGTTCATAAGCTGGATCATGTCATATTAAGGTGATTTCAAAACAGCTCAGAAGAATACAATATAGTAGTGGCAAATTATATTTATTCAAAATAGTGACAAAAATAACCTTTTAACCACATAAAATACACTGGGGTTGGGCAATTCGAAATAGGCCTACTCACTATAAGCAATAAAACACAACACTATTGGGCAAATATAATTTCTGCTGATTGACAGGGACCAGAAAATTATTTCCTATATATTTTTAAAAAGACAATTAAAAATTAATTACAAAAATAATTTATGGAATCTTAATTTTAACAAAAAAACTATTTAAAAAAATGTGACCCCTTTTTAATCCCTAATTTCAAAACAATTTTCTTTAAGCACTTGCTTTAAAAGATGGAGGTATACATTTAAAGTAGAATAAATATAGACTTGTATTGCAGCTTTTATATTTTATTTTAATATTCAGGAATTTCATGAAAAAATGCGTGTTACAATACACACTATCTCACCCCATTTTGACAAAAAACGGTGAAGTATGTGAAAAGATTATCCCAAAGCTGTGGCCATTCTCTCTTCAATAACTCTACAAGGACTCGGGAGACACCATCTTTTATATGCTGCGCTTCCTCTAATATGTCCTTTGTGCCCTGAAATACCAGAATGTATATAATCATAGGATTAAACCCTATTCACTTTTATTTGAAATATGCACACAACTTTCGTACACGTTGTGATAGTCGAGTAAAAAGGATACTTTGTCCAACAAAAAAAAAGAACCAAAGACAACTAAGCATCATTGTTCAAACCTTATCAACTAGCTTCAGAGCATTTAGTTTTACATCAAATTTTTCGGCTTGACCTATTTCCTCCCACCGATACCTGTGAACAAATTAAGTAATTAGTCAATTTAAAAAAAAATCTACTTTCAACCCCCCCTTTCCCACCCCTTTTATATCACTCAAGTCAAGTCATACAAACAACCCTATTCTTGTTTTTACAGTTCATAGTTACATTTGAGAAAACCATTTCATGCAGTTTGCATTAACACTGTATAATTTAAAAACTTACTTGATGCAGTGTTCAACAACTTGTAATCCAAAATGGCGAACATAAGCAGAATTATTTTTTTGGGCAAGATGAAGTCCATACTCAAAGCAATCTTTAGTATTTTCTTTGAACTGTTCACAAATCTGGAAACATTCTAAAACTTTGTAAATATCTAGGGCGATTTAAAAAAATATGAGGTCTCAGATAACGCACAAGTTTATTAGTCCTGGTCATTTCACATTTTAGCATTATTAACTTCTGCAGTAAATGTGTAGTGCAAATTGAGGCCTGTCTGTAAATAGGTTCCCATGGCACAAATTGCTACGTTTAGTCCTTCCTATTTCAGCCCTTTCACTGACAACACGCCAATGTCATCAGATTACAACTTATTCTAAAATATCAAAAAATTTCTATAATTTGCCTTATTTATGCAGTGTGTAGAAATTCTGCATTTGAGAGAGCAAGAGGGCAGGAAGCGATCGCAGGTTGTCCGGGTGTCGTGCTGTATATCTGAGGGATACAATAAAGTTGCTATGTCCATCCCAAAATCTGTTAAGGTCCATGTCGATTTGAGGAAGGGAGGAATGAGCTACATCCCACGCGTAACATTAACATGCTTTGGGCGCTACTCTACATACCCCACCCAGCATTAAATTTTAAAGAGAATCAAGTTATTTTAAAACCTTTATAAATTTAAGATTTTAAGGCTATCATTATATCATCATATATCATATGGGGTTTAAAATTGTACTTTTTTATCCAAATAATGCAGTCTATTAATTAACTCATGTGGCTAGATTAGATATATTTTCTAATTTCTAGTAGTTTCTCTGGTGAAAAATTTAATTATCAATTTCTTTTAGAGTCTTATACTTTTTTTTACAATTATTTAGTTTTTCAAATTTTTTTTCTTATCATTCACGGAGCCATGAACCTTTAAAAAATATTATAATTTTTAAAACTAGTTACTTGTCTACTGTTTGCAGTTGCAGTTCAATGAGTTCATGAATGTTGTGAGATAATTAAATATTACAATTATTCATGAACTTAAAAGCATATAAATATATTAAAAAATATTTACTTTATGGGCTGACTGACGATCCTCGTTATTTGCAAGAGGATTCATGACAGTTTCCACAGCTGCAGCCAACGTCTGGATTGTCTCAGTGTGAACCATTGTTATTGTTGAATTTGTTGGAATTTGTGTCAACGCCATGCCCCTACTCAGCCCCTAGCAACCTCCTACTCCTACAGGTACACACGCAATTTAGGGGTAAACGTAAATGAACGGGATGTATGTATTGGAAGTTGGGGTTCAATGTTAAGTTACCTGTTCTAACTTTGCATTATCTATTTTATCTCTGTACACACATGACTGAAATTTAAAGTTCCCTAGTCCCCTACCCCTAGTAAACAAGCGGGCGATAAAAAGCGGAAGTTAAAGTTTATTTATATAGGCAACCCGCTAAAAAGATACAAAATAGGATTTATTATTTTCTTACTAACCATGGGGGTGAAGTGATATGTAAAGAAACAAATCATTTTGGAACCGTTGTAAGAGATTGCCTTTTTTTATTTGTAAAATTAGAGAGCTAAAACATATTTCGATACATTTTAGATTCATATTTATAATAAAATATCAGAATTCATGTTTTAAACAACTTATGAGCATTGAGACGTCATCAGTGGCGTAGCGAGAGTGTTTGGCGCTCGGGGACAAGATTCGCGCCCGGGGACAAGATCCATTTTTAGCGCCCCTTTTTCTTTCTTTCAACTCTCAAACCCATTATTTTCATCATTAAAATAATATCAAAGCACATTTTGGCGCCCCCTAACTAGCTGGCGCCCGGGGAATCTGACCCCCCTGCCCCCACCACGCTACGCCTCTGGACGTCATGACTTCAGGGTCAAATAATAGTCAATAAACAATAGGACACACTGCACAATCCGCCCGGGAGCGGAGGTACTTTTTTCTTGATATGGAGAGGCGGCATTGTCGTACAAGTGCAGAGTTTTTTCTTGGAATGGTTACCTCTAAAATCTTGCCCAGCCCCGGGCTGTAGGCCTGCTAGGCCTAGCTATTCGCGTGACAATAAATATGACTGATTTCTAAGGCTCACGCCTCTGTCTTAGCCCCTTGACACAAGAAATACAATTAACGATATTTTACGGAATTACGGTTAACCCTGCCTCGAATTTGTGTATTTATTAGATCTGTGAAATGATCAGTCAAGACAGAGACAACCAAAACAAAATAAATAAATAATTAAAAATAACTACAATCAAACCACAATAGAAAAAAAAAAGAAGGGAAAAAAAATGTATTTTTCCCCCCGAAAATTCTGTGTCCGCCTATGTCTGGACTAATTGATAGTTCACACTATTTGCTGTTTTCCATTGCCACAAACTCGAGTGGGGCTCTCGAAAATAGCGTTGACTGATTTGGTTGAAAGTATTGAAAGGATCCGATTGGTCTAAGAATGAGTCCAGTTGTGGAAGATTCAAGATGGTGAAATGAGTTGCATTCCATTACCACTCGCCGTATCCTTCCCCTTTATATCTATCAGTGGCACCCGAGGAAGGCCAAGCTTTTTGCCAACCCCCACCCCCCCCCCTATTTTTTTCACCTATACTTTTCCACGAAAAAACCCTGCGGTTGGCCGAAAATGCCACCCCTCCAATTAAAGGAAAAAAAGTGCCACCAAAAAAAAGGCCCCCCCGGGGGGCCACCCCCCCCCCCCCCCCGCAGCTCATTCCTAAGCTTCACAAGGCATCACCAGAAAACTATCTAAAATTAATTTCCTGACTAAAATTAATCTTCATGATGCAATATAAATCTCATGTACGTTGTAGGCAAGTGGCATTCCTCGAGATTTTTGAAAATGGCGGGGATAGGGGCTGGTGGCAAGAACAGAAATGGACGCCTTTCAATCTTCGCACAATGTGGATCATATTTTTTAAATATTTAGTTTTGCGCCTCCAGAATCTTTAAACCCGAGACAACATTCTATCATAGCCGATCTCCTAAACTCTATAGGTCTATCTTATTTGCACACTGCACTATTTCTTACACGTCACTTATACGTAAGAAACAAATAGCCCCACATAACTGCTTATCAGATAATATTTATAGAACTCTTGGCACTATTGGAGCAATTGATAAACACTGCGATATTTGTTCGTAACTTATCGTAGTTAACTTGCTGCTTTTGTTTGAGCTTCAATATTGAAACGACTATCAAGTTTAACTTTAACTTTCGACTCCCGTTTTGAAACGACTATCAAGTTTAACTTTAACTTTCGACTCCCGTTTTGAAACGACTATCAAGTTTAACTTTAACTTTCGACTCCCGTTTTGAAACGACTATCAAGTTTAACTTTAACTTTCGACTCCCGTTTTGAAACGACTATCAAGTTTAACTTTAACTTTCAACATTCGTATTGAAAAGGCTATCAAGTGTAACATTAACTGAAACCAGCATTTTCCCCCAAATAATATTTTTTGGACATGAAGGTATGCACACCACTGGGAATATCCCTTCACAACACACTTTTTCAAACAAAACATGCATATAGTAAATTGTTCACGTGACCCATCAGTGCATACTTGATAAATGGATGACCCCCGAACACAAAATTAGGCCAATTATAATCCCAACATTAACATTCCTATCTAAATCAGTTGACAAATTGTTTTGATATAATTAGTATAAACAATTTCTTCCGTTGCACACGAAAGCTGCACTAACAAATCTTACTGTACGAAGCAGTTGGCTGTTGAATGACTAACTTCATTGTTAGCCCTGAACATTATATTAATAAGCTGTCATTTGTTAACACAACTATGATAAAGAAATATTAATAAAATGCTAAAGAATAATTTTTTTATCTAATTTTATTTCTATCTTCAAAAAGATGCATTAAACAAAACAACAACAGTTCAACGTTAAAAAATATCACTGGAAAAAATATAGTTGCTTTATATAGTTTTGACCATGTGCATGAAGAAAGAATAGTATCATTTTATTAGCAAATATACTAAATACCCTAAATGCCCAAATAAGTAATGACGTTCAAATGATTAAAGTTGAAGTTAATTAAAGTTTACAAATACAATATAGAGCAGACGCATAGTACGTAGATGGTGAGGTAGTTTTATTATTTCTCATATATTATCTTAGAGAAGAAGTAGTTAAATTTGCTAGTGTAATTTAGATATAGTGAAGAGTGGAAGTGGAAGAAAAAGGTTAGAATAAAAGAATTATGATTTACACATTAGCCTACGCGATGAAGACACTCAAAATGTGTTTCCCGATAATATTGGATTAGGTATTATTTTTCTTTTTAAATGCCTGCCTGGTAGACCCTAAAAATAGATAATGAAGATAACAGAGTGGAGTCTATACGCAATGGGGGAATAGTTCTAAAAAGATGTACAATTTGGATAAAGGGCGAGCAGAGAAAGTTACAGATTTCATCTTTAAAGTTCAGTATGTTGATGCGTCAGTTCCTGGAAAGCCCAAGATGGCAGATCTTTCTCCCACAACTGTCGCACCTCTCTTTTCAAGTTTTTCTGTATGGAAGGTCTGGGGTTAAAGTCCAAATAATAACCGTTATGGAGGTCATAGTTCGGCCATCCACCGGGAATTTCTTTCCGAAGAGATACTTGTGGATTGCTGGGGAAAACAGATAATTAAAATCATATTAACTATCTCATAACTACTTGTGATTCGTAGAGCATACTTGTACTTTTTTGTCACAGTTTAAATTTAAATCAAGGCATATACAACTTTTCAATAAATGTATATACAGCTTTTCAAATAATGTATATACAACTTTTCAATTATTAATGTATATACAACCTTTCAATTAATGTATATACAACCTTTCAATTAATGTATGTAAAACCTTTCAATTAATGTATATACAACCTTTCAATAACTGATATTCTGTTGATCTTTAACGGATTATTTAATTTGGCTTACAGGAACTGCTTATCATTGAAACAATTTTTTTTTTCAAATGCATACACAAATTCCAGAATTTAAATTCCTCTCCAAGAATTCTGTTCTTTCTGAGTTTAAGCTAATGTCTTATCAAATTTGCACCAAAAAAAATTACAGAGAAAGATTTATTTTCATTTTCATTAAAAAGTTGGGATGGAAGATTTTTTAAGTTTAATATAAAAAAAAAATAAAAAAATCACGACACTACGTTCACGGAATCAAATTAGCTTAAGGATTTAATTACTTCCAAAAATCGTAATATGATCCTTTCCAAAATAATGCTTTAAATATTCTATTTTTTTTTAAAATAACAAATCATGGGGTAACCAAGTGCAGGAGATTTAATCTTTATTTGCTGCAACTCCAGGTTGCTATTTTCATTACACTGCGACTGTTGTTTCGTTAGGCTCCTATCACTGAGTTGTTTCTTGACACAAACGGTTGACGAAGGCAATGAACTCTCACTACGACATAGGTTAGTAGATTTCGTTGCATATCATAGAAAATGAGAGGTTAACTCTTTGTTTGAAACCTTTGGACCCATCGGGAATTTTTTCAAAATATCCGGACCCGGTGTAAAAATGCACTCGGTGAAGCCTTAGTTCATTTTATTTGCTTTAAGATAAGTTTTCTTTTTAATGGAATACCAGTTAATAATGGGGTCTCAACAAATGGCGTGCTCAAGTTGTAGTTATGAAAATAAAAAACAATTTTAAAAAAGTACAAAAAAAAAAAAAAAACCCAAAAGAATTTAAGATACTTACCCAGTTTTTATAAATGACGCTATAGTATCAGAAAAAATCCTTCTCAATTTAAAATCTTCCTCCTCAAATACACCCGTTACTCCTGGGGCCATGAGGTGCAGCAAGTAAGTTGTATCTAAATCAAACCAGTAGGCCAGATCCATTGCGTGAATGACACCTTTCAGGTCCCCCTTCATAAACTGGGGATAGTGGTTGAAATAGAGGAGCCATGACTCAGCGTTTCTGCTTCGCGCTACAGTGTTAATCAAATCAAAGGTAGGAATAATGAAATTGGCGTCGGCGAGAAGCTGTAGTACATCATAAGGCGTAGGATTTCTGGTTTGATACCAATCTCGCAGCTTTTTGAGCAATGCAGGTGGTGTATTATCAAGTTGTAATCTATCAGCAATTACTTCCTCTGACACATTTGAGAGATACCAGTGCCATCTGTTAAACTTCTCATCCTCAGTCAGTCTTGTGTCATTATAAATTATTGCTTTAGTAAGAAACAAAAATACACCATGTATTGTCGTTTCTTGATTAGTGAGACCAAAGAGGTATTTCTTCTGGTAAAAGCCAATTTGTTCCAAGTATTGTTCATCTTTGATGAGTTCAAATGGAGATTTGGGTAGAAACTCACCATCTCCCCAAGGATGAAACAATGTTCTAGAATTACTAATCAATGGAAAGCTAGCAAAATCTGACAGTTGACGTGAACGAAGGCATTGGATAACTTCTTTTCCCATCCTGGTCTCATCTTTATCCAAACAGTTTACAAATATTGCTATAGCGCGCGCAGCCTCTTTGTTTAAGTTATTTACCGCGAACAATGATGTCGCTACTCCACTGCTAGAATAAGCTTTGGTGAACAGATCTTTTGGGACAGGACTCAGGGTAAGAAAAGATACAGAAGACCCCCCTGCTGACTCTCCTGCTATGGTTATGTCACTTGGGTCACCACCAAATGCGGCAATATTGTTTTTGACCCACTTGAGAGCGAGTGCTTGGTCCCACAGGCCGTAGTTGCCAGGAGCATTCTCGTCTTCTGTGGTCAGAAATCCAAACAGGCCAAAGCGGTACTGGATGGTTACAAACACGACGTCCTGTTCTGTGACAAAACTTCCAGGGTTGTAAATAAAAGTTGAACCGAAGAAAAAACCACCGCCGTGAATGAAAATGACTACTTTCTTTTGGACTGGCGATTTCTGATTGATCTCTTTGGCAAATATGTTCAGAAATAAGCAGTCCTCAGACATGATTTCATTCGGGGATAGAAAGCGAGGGTCTTGGATGCAAGCAGCTCCCTGCTGTGTGCCATCAATGACTTGATCTGTAGATAACACATGCATATATTAAAATAGTTAGTTAAATAATATATGATTAACTACTCATATTATATATATACACATACACACACACATATATATATTATATATATATATATATATACACACACACACCTTAATCATTTAGAACAATAAAAAAAATTAAAAGTCAACCAACGTGATCAAATATCAAAGCTCTCCATATTTTTTTATGAAATAAGGAACCAGCTATGGAGTCTAAATCAGCGCTCCCCAAATGGTGGTTTGCGGACCGGTACCGGTCTGCACAACATAAATATTTATATGGTCAAATAAAGATGCAATAAAAAAAATAAATCCGGCACCGAACCCTGGGTTAAATTTGAAATTTACACAACGTTCCGCTAAACTTAAAAGTATGGGAAACCTAAAGAGGGGGGGGGGGGGACTTAAATGTTGATCCTGAAGTATAGGCCAAAATGTGTCAAAGTGTCCTCGTTTTATAGCCTTTTTCATTTTTTCTATATTATAGTAGTTATTATCCTAGTGTCTCATTTTTATTTTACTTAATGTCCTCGTTTTATAGCCATTTTCATTGTTTCTATAGTATAGTAGTTACTATCCTAGTGTCTCATTTTTATTTTACTTAGTTTACATGTTTTTAATAATTGTAAAGTGCTTAGAGCTTTATGGTAAGTGCTATATAAAAATGCCTAAATAAATAAATAAACCCAAAGGTCTCGGAAACTTAAAAGTCTGGGAAACCTAAAGGTTGGGGAAAAATAAAAGTCTGGGAAACTTAAAAGACTGGGAAAATAAAAGTCTGGGAAACTTAAATTCTGGGAAACTTAAAAACATGGAAAACCTAAATGTCTGGGAAACCTAAGGGTTTGGGAAACATAAAAGTCTGGGGCACTTAAAAGTCTGGGCATCTTAAAAGTCTGGGAAACGCTGGTATACATGATTTCAAATGTAAATATTAACAACAAAAGAATCAAGTCGATTTCACTACCCTCCAGAACCAAGTCAATTTCACTTCCCTTTAGAAACAAGTTAATTTTCTTCCCTTAAGTAAAAATCAATTTCAGTTCTCGTCAGCACCAAGACAATTTCACTTCCCCTTAGAACAAAGTCAATTTCACTTACCTTCAGCACCAAGTCAATTTCACTTCACTTAAAAACAAAGTCAATCACTTCCCTTCAGCACCAAGTCAATTTTACTTCCCTTCAGCACGAAGTCAATTTAAATTCCCCTTACAACAAAGTAAATTTAAATTCCATTCAGCACTAAGTCAATTTCACTTCCCGTGAGAACCGTGTCAATTTCACTTCCCTTCAGCACCAAATCAATTTCACTTCCCTTTAGAACAAAGTCAACTTCACTTCCCTTCAGCACCGAGTCATTTTTGAAGTGGTTTTTAGAAATTAGGGAGTGTTGCTTTGTGAATAGTTTTTAACATGATTTTGACCAGAGATTCATAAATAAATGACCCGCACATATGCTCCTTGCCGATGGCAACACATTCTTTCCAGTTTTCAGTCCCACCTAAACCTTCCAAAATCAGTTTAAACGCTACCAGTTGCAAATGATTTCACAATATAACATTCCCGATAACTGCGCTAGATGAGATTATTAAAAATATCACCAGCGCGTTTGGTGCCTTTTACAGGAATTGTTGGTGTAAAGAATCTGCTGTGGAGAAGTGGTTGGGACATTAGAATATTAATACAGTTCTGGTGAGGGAAAAAATATGCGGTTACAAGCTTGGGGGGGGGGGGCACCACTAATGGGATTTTATAAGGTGCGTTACTTGTAAGCATGTCTTCTTCTTCTTCTTATTTTGAGGGCCCACGATCAATGAATTGATCATTCTGGCTCCTATGTTTCATAAGGGTTCGCGATGTTACCGTGCATGGGTTTCAAGGCGATACTTCACTGGTTGCAAGGGCTACTCAGCAGTGGTGTTACGAACTGGGGGTTGGAATACAGGAGGCAGCCTCAACTGTTGCTTTTGCATGCTTGTTCCAGTCCCCTATTGTCTTCGGCAGGAATGAGGAGCTCCTGTACTTATTCTTGTTTTTAACAGCCGGAACTGTCTGTGGTGGCCTCGTCGCTGTCTAGGGGGAAGATGAACGAGTTTCTGTTTGATGCCGGAGCAGTGGACCAGCCCATTTGTGATCTTGTACAACCTGGTGAGCCTGGATAGTCGTCGTCGTTCTTCCAATGTTGACCAGCCCAGTCTTTCTCTTTTGTCAAATGTTCAGGACCCCCCCCCCCCCCCCCCCAATGCTCGCTATTACATTTTATAAAATGTTCATACAAAAAACTTTGCTTTTAGTGGTTGTATAATTATCTATATATATAATTCGCCAGAAACTAGGGTTAACAACAAGACGACCAAGACGACCACGCAGGCTACACATAGATACGCCAGAGCAGGCTCACGGCGTCTGCTAAGCCGCCGGTCAGCTATATTTATATAGTTCACGAGTCATGCACACAGCGGTGGAGCTACCGCCCCCCCCCCCTCCTGCACCACCCTCGCTTGCAAGCCAAGCTCGTGGCGTCTGCTAAGCGACGGGTCGCCGTGAAATATAAAGTGTGCCGTGACGTATCATGAAAAGGGGGGTGGGGGAAGGGGTGTAGCAAAATTGTCATTCTTAAATTATGTGCGCAACTAGAGTTCACGTTTTTGTCAACTAATTTTAGTAGATGGGAAGTTCATGCATTGCTGTCACCAATGTTTGGCGGGCTACATCTATTTTAAATATTAGCGCAATGTAACAACGTAATTACAAAACAACATAACAACGTAACAAAATATACTACATTATATATAATAAACGATTTATGAATAATTCACTGGCAGTCCAACCTGGATTGGGGTAAGGCACTGGTTTTGCAAAGCGTAGATCACCAACGGGAGGAGCGGCGTAAGGTATGCCACGAAATGACCAATAGGGCTCGCCATTAGCAGCAGCCACCTTCAGTCCTCTCAACTTCCCTACAGGGCTCACCACCTCTCCAGTCTCTAGGGCATGAGCAGCGACTTGAAGACCGACAAGACACAGGAGCAACATCGAGGTCGTCATGTTCGATGGATGTGCGATGTGGCCAGATCGTCCTGAGAAGATAATTTAATGAAATTAATAGGAAAAGGTTTCAGTAAAAGATCCACATTTCTGTTCGATCAAACTTCCGTCTAAAATTTTTTCTTTCACGGGGGTGTTGGCTGAATCGGGAGATTGGTGATGAGGGTGAGAATGAAGCAGGAGATTGGTGATGAGGGTGAGAATGAATCACGAGATTGTGATGAGAGTGAGAATGAATCAGGAGATTGGTGATGAGAGTGAGAATGAATCAGGAGATTTGTCATGATAGTGAGAATGAATCAAGAGATTGGTGATGAGGATGAGAATGAATCAGGAGATTGATGATGAGGGTGAGAATGAATCACGACATTGTGATGAGAGTGAGAATGAATCACGAGATTGGTGATGAGGGTGAGAACGAATCAGGAGATTGGTCATGATAGTGAGAATGAATCAAGAGATTGGTCATGAGAGTGAGAATGAATCAGGAGATTGATGACGAGAGTGAGAATGAATCAGGAGATTGATGACGAGAGTGAGAATGAATCAGGAGATTGATGACGAGAGTGATAATGAATCAGGAGATTGATGACGAGAGTGAGAATGAATTAGCGGTCGGGGGATACTACTATTTGTAAACTTAAACGATAAAAAGGTAGAGCTTTACAGTAATGCACATTTTTAAATTGAAAAACGTGGAAGAAAAGCATTAAAAAAACAAAACAATACAAAATTAATACAGATAAACCAGAACATAATAACCATTACCGTTAAGTAACAGCGGTATATCAACGTGGAACTATTTGCCCGTTATAGCCACCTTGCTGAATGCAATAACAATATATTGAAAACTAGTTATCCGAGAACATGAGATCATATCTGTGTTGTTCAGGTTCATATCGGGTAACGCCGGTCTGCCGATCCAAAAGTTTTAGTTGCTTAGTTCGCACGGGGCCACGCACAGAGCGCACACAGTGGTTTGGTGACAAGAGGTCATCGGGCCATTAAAGTAAACGTAAAATCCTAGCACAGGGCTTCCCAACCTGGGGCGCTGGCACCTCCGTGGGGATGCGGGGTGGAATTTCATGAGGTGCGAGGAAAACTCTTAACCTTTTAACTTTTAAGTAATGATCTACATGTTCCCATTTTTAATTTATTTGTTAACATTTTTGTATATGTAAAATTCGGAACGCCCTTCCAGTCGCTCTCAGAAACAACCAGACACTGGAGTCCTTTAAAACCGATTTAAAGACACATCTATTTCGCAAACGCCTTCTGGGATGATTGTCTACCATATTTTCCATTTAATGCATATTAGCTGTGTTGCTCAGGATTGAAATGGGTAGAAAGACTTTGACTTGGTTTTTGTATGCTTGTAATTAGTTTTTGTAGTGTTGCGTTTGTTTTAAATGTTGTAAATTATAGATTTTTTTTTTTTTACTCTTGTACCGTGCTTCGAGCCTTTTGGGATGAAGCGTGTTTTTGAAATACACTTTATTATTATTATTATTATTATTATTATTATTATTATGTAATTGGTTTTTTTATGCTTGTAATTAGTTTTTGTAGTTTTGCGTTTGTTTTAAATGTTGTAAATTATAGATTTTTTTTTTTTTTTACTCTTGTACCGTGCTTCGAGCCTTTTGGGATGAAGCGTGTTTTTGAAATACACTTTATTATTATTATTATTATTATTATTATTATTATTATGTATCACACATTTATTTTATATGTAATATATCACACATTTATTTTCTTAGTCATAAATTCCTCTAAGAAAGCCTATTAAAAAATAAAATGATATATAAGAATATTTTGTTTCATACAAATATTAAATTGTCATAACGTTTGTAGGGCGTGCGAGACTTAGTTAACCAATTCTTAAGTGGGACCGTATGTAGAAAATGTTGGGGGGACCAATTTGTATGTGGTGCCATATATACAAAATCTTCGGGAGCCCTGCCAGGCACTTGTGCACTATCTGGTGTCTAGTGTAAAGGTCGTTCTAGATGACTCGAGGTGAGATTACAAGAAGTCATGGCCGAATGAGCAGACTATCAGGCCATGTTAAGGCGAAACCTGGGTTAGGGTTTCCATGGAAATACTTTTTTAATGTATTAAAATAACTGACAAGGGGAGGGCATTAAAGGTGGGGTTTTGCGAATGGGCGGGACTGGGGGTGGCTTGCTTGGGTTTGAAGTAGGGGCGCCGGGCTGTTTGTTTTGTTTTCAAGGGAGAAAGGTCCGGGTGCACATTTGGTTTAAAAAAAATCGTATATCTTAAATTGAATTCCTCCGAAAATGGCCTTCCGACGGTATATCTTAAATTGAATTCCTCCGAAAATGGCCCTCCGACGGTATATCTTAAATTGAATTCCTCCGAAAATGGCCTTCCGACGGTATATCTTAAATTGAATTCCTCCGAAAATGGCCTTCCGACGGTATATCTTAAATTGAATTCCTCCGAAAATGGCCTTCCGACGGTATATCTTAAATTGAATTCCTCCGAAAATGGCCCTCCGACGGTATATCTTAAATTGAATTCCTCCGAAAATGGCCCTCCGACGGTATATCTTAAATTGAATTCCTCCGAAAATGGCCCTCCGACGGTATATCTTAAATTGAATTCCTCCGAAAATGGCCCTCCGACGGTATATCTTAAATTGAATTCCTCCGAAAATGGCCCTCCGACGGTATATCTTAAATTCAATTCCTCCGAAAATGGCCCTCCGACGGTATATCTTAAATTCAATTCCTCCGAAAATGGCCCTCCGACGGTATATCTTAAATTCAATTCCTCCGAAAATGGCCCTCCGACGGTATATCTTAAATTGAATTCCTCCGAAAATGGCCCTCCGACGGTATATCTTAAATTCAATTCCTCCGAAAATGGCCCTCCGACGCGTTCTTGGATAAAAAAGTGCTGTGAGAAAAAAAATAAGTGTGTAAGTGGGTGGGGGAGGGGAGATACCTCCTTTTTATAGGAGATATCAGAGGAGCCCAACAACCCAGATATAGTGTGTGTTTCAGTTGATGATGATGATTGAATACTTTTATAGGGCTATTTTAGAATGCTCACATATCTCTGATGTCCTAAATCCTTTTTAAAAGAAAAAAAGTCTTTAAATGTTTCGTAAATGATTTTAAAAAAATCATTTTCGATGCCCCTCAAAGATTGAGGCATATTGTTCCATAATTTAGGTGCAATAACTTCAAAAGAGCGCACTCCGAATGACCAATAAGCCTACATACAACTCTGCAGTGGCTAGTCCTAAACCCGGGTGCAAAAAAAGGAGGAGTGTTAGTGTGAGGCTAGCTACCTCAACTCTAAAAAAAAAGGAAAAAAAAAGTGCTACAGGAACGTCAACAAGGAAAACGGAAACAATGTTAGCCCTGATAAGGAATTGCTCTTCTTCCTCAAAGAAGTGATTAGAAGCCTCGGGGCCAAAGCAATGTTATCCTGGAAGCCCCCGAAGGTGGAAGGGGATAGAACGCACTCTGCGTAAAGCCCAGGGGAACATCACCCGACTATCCCTGTCATTGAAACCTCAGGGGAAAAAAAAGAAGAGAGGAGGGTCAGAGAAGACAAGGTGACGCGAGCAGACAATCATTCATTAAAATAATGTAGGCCTGTATTGAGTGGGTTTTCTGGTTCTGGTAGGGTACGTTGCTGCATCCATGTACTGGCATATGTGCAACGGTTGGGGAAGCGATGCGGCTACCCTAACGGCTCCCAGCGGATACCAGGGCCAGCCTTGAAGCTCTTGATTGATGTCAAGTGTACGGCGGCATTGTCCAGTTGGTTCCAAGCAATTATTGTTCGCGGGAAGAATGATTGTTTAGATTGGACTGTGCTACACCGAGGCACAGTGAACGAGAAGAGAAAGGCAGCTAACCTCAAATATGACAATATTATTAAAAAAAAAAAATATAAGACAATTATTTTTGCCAAATGTTGCCACCAACTTTGTTTTTGAACAGTTTCCTGGCAAGCAACGAAGACACGCTTTATGAAGCATTCATCGCAGATAACAATTCTTTAGGTCTATATGCATGTATGTATGGCTGCAACGCTTTGTTCAATAGGCGCGCAAAATAAATCGCCATTCAGGAGAACTCCACCAAACAGTATGAACATGTGTGTTCAGTAGCCTCGACAAATAAAAGTTGCTATTTTTGGAAATTCGATTCTTAAAAACACTGATACTAAGTTTTTATTTCATCTTACGGAAATCGAAACAATTTAAATCTTATAGAGTGAGTTACTTGACTGCATGTTTTGTCAAGCAGCTGAAGTTGATGGGAAGTTCACTCATTGCCGCCGCCATTGTGGGGCGAGTCATTTCCTAGTATAGCAAGCGTGCACATTTAACATAAAAATAATATTTTTAAAAAAATAAAAAAACCTAATAATATGTGCCTTACCAGAAGTTACATTTAAATATGTAAAGATGTCCTTAAAATATATTCTTCAAAAACAAAATCAGCGGGGATCAAGCCTGTGTGCGAATAGGTCGAAGATCAAACACTTCAAAAAAAAAAAAAAAAAAAGGAGGTCACGGCTGCCAGCTGTTGCAGAAAATGCACTTTAAATTCCAGCCGCGGTGAAACTAAACAGTATAAACATTTGTTGATTTTAAGAACATATAACATATAATTTACATGTTTAAATACGGCAACACTAAAGGAACATATTGGGATGGTTATTAAATTTTCATGCTCATAATTTCTTCTAGTATCTCTCCTGTTTAACAAAGTAATGCATCCTCATCCTCATGTCTCTTAGTCCTTGGACCGTTGGATAAAAACGGCAACACTAAAGGAACATATTGGGATGGTTATTAAATTTGAGGATGCAAAAAAAAAAAAAAAAAGAAATTAATTAATTAATTAATTTAAAAAACGACAATGTTCATGAAAAAAGTTCAAGTAAATGAACAATTCATATGATAAAAATAATATAAATATAAAGAAAGCTACTTACGCGTGAACTTAATAATGTTCCCCTGATATTCTTTCCCGTTCTTATCCAAATGCTAGAAGGATTTTCTGTCTTCTGTTTAGAACAAACACTTATTAACAGCAATGAAATGGATTTCGGTTCTGCTCTGGTGGGGACTTATGTCTCGTGGAGATAGAATGTTGAATGGACGCGTCTATCAATGGCGATCCTATACATACCATTGGATACGGTTCGGCTGGTATGAGTCGAAGCACTAGCGTCAGATTTTTAGCCGTCTCGGTCGGTACTTTTTACATAAAATCTGCTGGAAGGATTCATATTTTACCAAAATGCAAGGAAAATATTAGGATTTTAGGCAGGGGCGTCGTTTGGGATGGCAGGGGGTGTTCAACCCCCCCCCCCTGAAATTGTAAGTACTTTTTTTTTACTAGGTATTAGTATCTGGGACAGCAGAAAATCAAACGTAGCAGAAAATAAATTTAAAAAAAGGAAAAAAATAGTTATTCGATCATTTAAAATTAACAATATAAAACATAAATCAGAATCTGACAATTTTTATTTAAATTGCTACGCACTGTGGCGTCTCCAGTAATAAGCTATATGCTGTGATAGCCTCCAGAAAAAAAAAAACAACTCAATTTGCCGGCCAAGTTTTGGTTTTCGCCCCCCCCCCCTCCATAAGCTGAAACGACGTCCCTGATTTTAAGGATTCCAAAAGACACGAAGCAAACCTTTTGTTTTGGTAGGATAAATGATTAGACATTGAAACTGAACGTTTAAACATTGCATGTCGTCTTTTGTTCAGACTCAGTTAGTTTAAACATTGCATGTCATCTTTTGTTCATACTCAGTTCATAAGAAATATTGGGATAAAAATAAAGAAACCACATACTTGAACTATGGGGCCGTCCATAATCTAAGTCACGGAATTTTTGGACAATATTTAGCACCCCCCCCCCCTTTCCACACACTTTGTCCCAATCTGTCCTTTATCTCAGTTACCCCCCCCCACCCCCAACTTATTTTTGAAAACTGTACTGGCAAGCTGACATAACACTGACCTTATTCTGACCCGTGAGATTAGTGCCCCCGCACGTAGCATTACGAGCCCCCTTTTTATCTCAGACTTTATATTACCTATACTTTGTATCAACCACAAAGGGGGGGGGGCAATAATACAGCTCTAGATATTAGTTTGCTGGTTTGTGGTTTAGAGTTTCATTCAAAAGTGTGCACTCATATCGTCACATCTTTGGTGCGTGTTTCAGTCAAAAGTGTGCACTCATATCGTCACATCTTTGGTGCGTGTTTCATTCAAAAGTGTGCACTCATATCGTCACATCTTTGGTGCTCGGAGCGGGACGGAGCTCAAACTCGTTACAATGAAAATGAATTACAGTGTGGGTTAGGACTTAACCAGCTAGGGCAGCGGTTCTCAACCTGTGGGTCGCAACCCCTATGGGGGTCGAACGACCCTTTCACAGGGGTCGCCTAAGACCATCGGAAAACACATATACTGTACAGTTATGAAGTAGCAACAACATGAGGAACTGTATGAAAGAGTCGCAGCCTTAGGAAGGTTGAGAACCACTGAGCTAGGAGTTCGCGCATGGAGGCGGAAAGTAATGTACCGAATGGAAGGATGTGGTGGAGCAGGCCACTGGCCTGAATGGGCCGTAGCGCCACTGATGATGATACAGCGTGGGTTAAATAAAGTGAGACTGTTGTGTAATACATAGTTTTATTTATTGTGGTAACTTCTTTACGATTTTGCAGTTATAGGCCAAACAATGTCAATATCAGATATTATGTTCAATGTGTCTGTCACAGATATCATATGGAGTATGTCAACGCGTAATGGGAGACAAGTCATAGTTAATATTCCCTTGCTTATAATATACGAGTATTGGGACTTACAAATGTCACAAATGACTGGGGGCGGGGGTTAACAACAGAGCTCCATTGTTCTTCAGATAAGTTATGGGGTGGACTGACATTGCTGTGATTTTAGGGAGGGAACTGTTAGGCGCATGGGGGGTAAGGCTAATACATTCTCGTATCTTTTAGATTAAGAGGATGCTTCTTTCCAAAACATTATGTCTCGGGTTTCCCAGACTTCGTGTGACAACTTTGGGGTTGACGACGGAAGTTCCTAATTGACCGGAAATGAGGGGAGTGTAGATGGGTTAATTGCCAGCATTCCTGGACCCCTTAGGGAGGTAGAGAATGGTATATAACATAGAACTCTTCGTGACATAGGACAGAGGGAGAGATCCGTGGACGGTCGTTCTGTTGTGACAGACGAAGTGGTACTAGCTGTGGTCAGAGATAGAATTAGGGATAGACGGATGAGTGTTAACAGTTAGAAAAGAGACATTACAATCTTATTATAGTGATCAATACATCTTTTACTTATACCTGTTAATGAGGAGTTGTTTAGTCACTCATTCGTGGTCTGTGTTCTCATCGTTGTACTTCTCAACGCCTGGACTAGTGAACCATCACAGAGAGGAACGGCCCCGTACTAATCCACAATACCACCAACGCCTGTGCCAGGCAATGGTACGAGTCGTTCTCTGCCAAAATAACTTAAGGGAGATCATTCTTCGCGTAATAAGGCCCGTAATACAATGGTCTAACGCTCCAAGTTGCAAAAATGTTAAGTTCATTTTTTTTTAAAATCAGAAAGCCGTTGCCTGATAAATCATTTTGGTTTTGGAAAGAAAAAAAAAGGGGGGGGCAGGGGGGGCAGGGGGGGGGGCAGAAGTGATAGAAAGAACGGCTGTTTCGTCATTGAGCCAATATTCACACCACAATGGTTCATTATTCATTAAATAGTAACATCTGAGCGCCCAGTCCTGGGCATGCTGAATGAATTTTAAAAGTTTGGGTACTTTGCTCAGAACAGTGTACTTGTGTAAATGTGTACTTTCGCTGAGGTAGACGACGTATGCTCATGCCTACAAAAGGTTTCATCTGTCCGGGCACATCTCCTCCCGTGCAGACTGACCATCTCATCCGTGAGTTAGACAAGAACTGGTTCATGTCGCGTGCCACGGTCGTGTGATACAACGAACCGGGAAGGGAGTGGGGAGAGAGAGAGAGAGAGAGAGAGAGAGAGAGAGAGAGAGAGAGAGAGAGAAAACTCTTCTCTAGCTAATGTCTTTGTTGGTGTCATTCTGAGTTGTATGTTTGCCTTTTTTTTTAGTTTGGCTTTATTTGTATGTGAGTGTGCGTCGGTCTTGATGGTCGTGTCTGTGTGTCATGTCTAACGTGTAAGTCTGTCTTTCATGATTTATTTCTTTGTGTACCCTGCCTGAAGTGTCTGTCTGTCATGTTTGATATGTCGGTGTTACATGCTTGACGTGTCTGTATTTCACGATTGATATGTTTGTATGTAACGCATGTCTGTCTATCGTGATTGCGCGTCTATCTATCATGATTCCATGGGTGTCTGTCACGATTGCGAGTATATCTGTCGAGACGGCACATCTGCCTGTCATGATTGTACGTCTATCTGTCAAGATTGCATGTCTGTCATGATTTGGCAGGACTGGGTTAACCATTAGGCAAACAAGGCACGTACCTAAGGCGCCAAGCATTTGGGGGGGGGGGGGGCCCCCCAAGTCCCCAAGAAAAATGGGGATATTGTCCCGGAAAGATAAATGGGTATATTGTCCCGGCAGCGTAATTGCTACAAAATCAGCACACGTTTCCAAGTTCACGTGCTCATTTTGTAGCAATTACGCTGCCGGGACAATATACCCAAGTCCTCAAGATAAATGGGTATATTGTCCCGGCAGCGTAATTGCTACAAAATGAGCACGTGAACTTGGAAACGTGTGCTGATTTGTATTCTTCACTAGCAGATCACTTGCATGAATCTAGGAATGAATTTCAAAGATTTGAAGAAGCTGCAAAAGAAATAACACCAGGTGAGGATTATAAGTCAACTTTGACCCGAAATCGTAAACGAACGACAGTGGTCATGGATGGTGATGCCCCTGAGGTATCTCAGAATGCCAGGGACAAATTTCGTCTATCTGCTTTCTACACCATTGTTGACAAACTTGAGACAGAGATGAGTAGACGGTGACAGGTATATAATGATCTAGCAGTTCGATTTTCTTGTTTGGGTCGATGTACCACAAACATCTCAGTGTTGTGAAGGACTAATAAATGCTTATCCTGAAGATCTGAACACTAATTTATAAACTGAACTACAACAGTTCCACTCACGTATTCGCCACACGTTTCGTGCATCAAAATCTGAGAACAACACGTTCAGTCATGCAGAACTCCTACAAAGTAATAGTTAGAGACAACATCGAGTGGTGTGCTTTTCCAAATGTAGAAATCGCCTTGCGCATATTTTTAACATTAAAGGTTACGAACTGTTCAACTGAGCGCTCTTTTTTTTCTCAGTTGAAACGTACAAAAAATCCAAGTAGATCGAAAATGAAACAAGAAAGGCTTGATTCCTTATCTTTGCTGATGATTGAGGCAGACTTGTTGCGCAAAATTAACTTTGATGATGTGCTCAAAAACTTTGCCAGACGTAAATCTAGAAAAAAGAACTTTAAAATGTAAATGTGTGCTCTCTCTGACTTTCTTATCTATCAAAAAATGTACAGTATTTTTGTCTACTATTATTACAAAATCAATTAACTATTAATTTTAATAGAGAAATACCTTATTGTAGGTTTTATATGAGTGAAAGTAGCACAAACATATGTGTTGACATTTCATAACTGTTTTTCTTTGTTAGTTTTTTGCGTAATATTGAACATACCAGCAGTCAGTGGAGGATCGGGGGTAGTAGGGGCTTAATCCGGCCCTGTGATTTCGCGTCTATTATTCACGACTGCGTGTCTGTCTGTCACTGCTGCCGTTTATGTGTGCCATAGATGTCATGTATTGATATGCCATATGCCCAATGTGTCTGTGAAGTACCGTTTGCCTGCCGTATTGTCAGCCACGGCTTCCGTTCTCTATCTGTCTATCTTAAATATCGTCCCCGTGAGCCATTAATAACATGTCTGCCTTTGGTTGCCAAGTCTGTCTTCGGCTGTCGTGTACGACTGTCTGTTTTTGGATGCCAAGTCTGCCTTGGGTTGTCGAGTCTGTCTTCAGTTGTCGTGTACGTCGATCTGTATTTGGATGCCGAGTCTGCCTTTGGATGCCGAGTCTGCCTTTGGTTGCCGAGTCTGCCTTTGGTTGCCGAGTCGGCCTTTGGTTGCCGAGTGCGTGCTTCGTTACCGTGTCTACTCTATACTCTTGCTTTCAGTATTCGAGTGTCCCATTCCTTTAGTCTTGTTGGTGTGTGATCAGTATGTGGCACTGCAGACTCACTTGTACACACCGTGTGGTAATGAAACTAATCTGGTAAGTACAACCCCTTTTGAGCTGTGTAGGCCATTCAGTGGTCCAGTAATGAGTGGGTGCTACAAACGCAAGCTGTGCAATTATGATCTGTACATTTAAGAGGTTTAAAACATTTGGTTGACATTAAATAAGTCTAAAAAACAAGGCAAGGACAGAGCGGGACGCGGACCGACCGGGACGAAGACAATCCGGGACGAGGACAGACCGAGACTATGACAGGTCGGGACGAGGACAGTCCGGGACAACAAACGACCGGGATGTTGACAGACAGGGACGATGATAGAACGGGACGAGGACATGCCGGGACGAAGACAGATCGGGACGTCGACAGACCGGGATGTTAACAGACCGGGGCGAGGACATGCCGCAATGATGACAAACCGGAACAACGACATATCCGGATAAGGACAGACGGGGACGAGGATAGCTGTATCTAAATTATCTGAATCATGCCGTGGAAGATGGTCTAATCACCAACATCGCGTATGTCATCACTGGCCATGACACACCTCCGCCTAGCCATGACACACCTCCGTCTAGCCATGACACACCTCCGCCTGGCCATCACACTCCTCCCCATGGCCATCACACTCTTCCACCTGGGCACCACACGCCTCCACCTGGCCACCACACGCCTCCACCTGGCCATCACACGCCTCCACCTGGGCACCACACGCCTCCACCTGGCAACCACACGCCTCCCCCTCGCCACCACACGCCTCCACCTGGCCTCCACACGCCTCCACCTGGCCAACCCCCTGGCCACCACACGCCTCCACCTGGCCACCACACTCCTCCACCTGGCCAACACACGCCTCCACCTGGCCACCACACGCCTCCACCTGGCCACCACACGCCTCCACCTGGCCACCACACGCCTCCACCTGGCCACCACACGCCTCCACCTGGCCATCACACGCCTCCACCTGGCCACCACACGCCTCCACCTGGCCATCACAATCAATGAAATCTAGGTTCGTAACGAAACATCAACCAGTCGACCATCGAAGCCACGTGACCCCATTAATGGCTACCGTCAGCAGGTAATTGGTCGATCTGGATGAGATTAAAACGACGGGGGAGACTAAAATAGTTAGAAGCTGTGCGATATATTTCTGTTGACATTGTTAAAGGAGAAGATAACCAAACAGGGGTTCTCAACAAGTGTACCCGCTACCCAGCGCAACCCCAGCGGGACCGAGAAGCATCGTCAGCATATATACGGGAAAACCCCGAAAATCAAGGTCGTTTTCATTTTTATTAGAATTTTCTGTCGTCAGAGGGATCCGGAAAAATAGATTTTGAGATTGGGCTGCAGGCGTGTTTCAAAATTAAGAGGGGGGGGGGGCGGCGTCGATGCAAACAAGGGTTAAGAACCCCTTGCTTTATCGCGAAGACGCAACGCCCTGGGCCGTTCATCTGAATCTCCAACCCGAGCTCCATAAACCTGGCGCCTCGTCTTACCTGGACTAGGCATTCTCAAGCCTTGAAAAGTGGACTGGGGACCCCAGGATAACTAAAATTTGACATCAGTGTGGAATAGGGGTTCGGCATTCATTGGTGCTTTGCCCGTGCCGACCCGGCACGCAAGGCGGGCCAAGGTGACGTCATTACCTCCGTCCCATCCGAGTGGACAAAGGCCATGCGCAGGGCTGCCACACCTTGGGAAATTTCCAAAGATCTTGGGAATTCACTACCCCATCCAGGACAAAAACTCACTTTTTCTTTAAAAATTCCCAAGATAATTTCCCTTTTAAAAAAAAAACTCATATATTAATCATCATCTTGGGAAATATTGGGAAATATTTTGACCAAATCTTGGGAATTTAAGAAAAATTGAGTGGCAGCCCTGGCCATGCGCCGAGCTGTTTCATTCACTCTGCGTCTACAGAGACAAAACTGGATATAGATTCGTTATTAAGGATGTGTCAACAACTACCGTTGATACCGCTACAGCATTCTATTTTACAGCCGTGGTCAAAGTTTATAAACGTGATGTTGGAATCAGTTGCCGGGATTGGAGACTTGACCTAGACTGACGTAGAGTCATTAAACTCTAGCTCAGTGTTCCCCAAACTTTTTATGTGGTCCAAAAGATTCCCCCCCCCCCATAGTCTCTCACCTTTACAAAGTGTTTGACTAAGTCTCGAATACCCTAAAAAAAAAACAATGCCCTTTAAAATTTACAATATGGACCTCTATTTTTATATTAAAATGCAGAGAGAGAGAGAGAGAGAGCTGTATGGCTTTAAAAAAAATAATAACTGAGACTTATTGCATACAGTTTATAAAGTAAAATGTTGATGCAGACATTTTGGTTTCTTTCATTCCTAACGTAAAATTCAATGGCTCCTCCCTTCTTCCCGCGGTCCTCGAACTGTCCCCTCGCACGCCGTGTTGGGAAACCCCCCGGACCCTACTTTAGCTGGAGGGTATTCCCCCCCCCCCC
>CAXITT010000019.1:1585158-1596080 GCA_964033795.1 Lymnaea stagnalis
CCCCCCCCCCCTCCCTTCTTCCGCCCCACCCCTTTCCCGACGCGTCCATGTCTCTTTACTTGAAAGACGTGAAGAAATTTGTATTCTAAGAAAATTAGCCTCGATGTTTGATATCCCCCCCCCCTTCCACCCCACCTGCTATTTCGTGTGAACGTTCGGTCGGCATCCTCCACCCGGCGTACCCTGGCCACGACACGTATCACGGTTTGGGGGAATAACAGGACGACCATTCACATAGGTCAAGGCCACGAGTTTTCTACTCGTCGGTATCAGCAAAAAAAATAATTTCAGGCGCGGGAAGAGAGAGAGAGAGAGAGAGAGAGAGAGATTTTTAAAAAAATTTTTGGACGTTGTTTTCTTACACAACTGAAGAAGCTTTTATCCGTCTCTAGACCGTTGGTCACGTCCAACATGGCGGGTGAACTACGCCGATAGGAAAATGTTATCATGAAACTGTATTCATTTTATCATTGTGTTCATGCTTCAACACAGCGCCCCTACCCCCCCCCCGGCCGCCCCCAGAAAGGCCTATGGCTTAAAGTGCAAACGACGCATAACTAACCAAAAAAAAACCAAACAAACGCAAAATCGAAATAAATAATAATAAATAGTATAAATAATAATAAATAAAAACTTGAAAACGAAAATCTACTTTAAAAAAAAACAAAAAAACAAAATAACAATTGGACCCAAAAGCTCAAGAAAATTAAATTAAATCAGCATCAAACAAATATTTTAAAAATAAAAAAATCAATTTAAAAAAACAAAAATCGTTTCAGTTATCACGAATCAAAGACCTCTGTTGATTTTCCGAGGTTTACTTGAGCTTTCGTTCATAGAATTGTTACTTAAGAACTTGTCATGGATATTTTTATATCCAGACTTCAAATGCATGATTTTTAATTATACGCTCCTTTTCCTCGTCTTATCTGAATGTCTTGAGATGTGGTCTTAGTCTCTTAGTCTGCCCCCAGAAGGGACCACAAAAAAAAAAAAAAAAAAAAAAAAATATTTTTTTTTTAAAAATAATGTGTAATACATATTTTTAAATGCCCCCTTTCCCCCCTTTTTCCCTCCTTTTTCCCCCTTTTTCCCCCTTGTGTCCCCCTTTAAAGTTTGGGCCATTGTCCTGAACATTCGTTTCATGTCGGATATCTGATATTTTTCCTTTTGCAATCTCTTTTAGTTTCACCGCTTTAAACAAATTACAGTGACGCACATTATCTTTAAAATTAAGAGCACAATCTGATCATAAATTTTGACGGAACCGTGAGAAATGAGGGGCTTGCATTCGGCAGTCGGCCAAGCTGGCGGGTCAGATCGCGCCCACGGGTTTGAGACACCCCTTAATATCATATAACTGTACTCGTTGACATTCATAGATCAAGTATTTTTCTCAGCAAAGACATTCATAGGTCACGTATTTTTCTCATTAAAGACATTCATAGCTCAAGTATTTTTCTCATCAAAGACATTCATAGGTCAAGTATTTTTCTCACCCAAAGACATTCATAGGTCAAGTATTCTTCTCACAAAAGACATTCATAGGTCAAGTATTTTTCTCATTAAAGACATTCATAGCTCAAGTATTTTTCTCACCAAAGACATTCATAGGTCAAGTATTTTTTTCTCACCAAAGACATTCATAGCTCAAGTATTTTTCTCACCAAAGACATTCATAGGTCAAGTATTTTTCTCATTAAAGACATTCATAGCTCAAGCATTTTTCTCACTCAAGACATTCATAGGTCAAGTATTTTTCTCATTAAAGACATTCATAGCTCAAGTATTTTTCTCACCAAAGACATTCATAGGTCAAGTATTTTTCTCACCAAAGACATTCATAGCTCAAGTATTTTTCTCACCAAAGGCATGCATGATACACACGGCGTCTTCATTTTAATTGCTCTAAGAGTGCATGCCCTTCTCACACCGTGAAGCAGTGGTGGGTGCATCTGGGCATGCGCCCAAAATTATCGCACACAGATAACAGCTACAGTGTACATGGCTGGATGGGAGTTTATAGAAGGACGATTTCTCTCACCTTTCCCCACGCCTAGTCGTTTTATGTTTGTTAGTTTCTTGTTGTTGTTGCTGTTGTTGTTGCTGCTGCTGTTGTTGTTTTTCCTTTTTTGGTGGGGTGGTGTGTGCTTTCATTGTAACCGGGGTATTAGTAAAATGGTAATTAGGGGGAGATCTCACAATCTTCTTGCTGCCCTCTCGGATACTGTATTTCGTCTAAGTTTTATGATTATTATTATTTAATTCCGTTGTTACGGTTCGCTGGTGAAGTTGTCCCAGGTTTTCCCCATACTCTGTTTCACTCATTGCCGTTGTTATTGGTTTCGCATCCGCCGCTGGTTCTAGACGAGCTCGTTTCTTTTGGAGGACACAGTTCCCCTCCGATGACGTTTGTGTTTGAACGGTCGGGACGGGATTAGTCTGATGTGACATGCACGTGCATTTTATAGGTGGGTAATGACAGTGACGCCACGCTGCCACGTGGGGCGCTTGTTGTTGCCGTGGTGGTCGGAAATAAAGGTTTAAGGACTGGATGCCATCGCGGGTAATTGATGGTGGGGCGGACGGGGGGTTATCACCCCGCCAACATACCTTGTTTTAGAGGGCACGTGATACTCTGTATCTGAGCGGTATGGTCAGGTCGCCGTGACATGGAAACGGCTGGCCCCAAGGTCGTGAGGGGAGTAGGGGGGAGTAGGGCGGAGGGGGGGGGGCTAAAACCACCGTGCAGACGGAGATCAGTGGATAGCGCCAAACCAACATTGGTCACGTCAGATCCACACCAGTCACGTCAGATCCACACTAGTCACGTAAGATCCACACTGGTCAAGTCAGATCCAGACTGGTCACGTCAGATCCACACTGGTCACATCAGATCCACACTGGTCACGTCAGATCCACACTAATCGGGTCAGATCCACACTAGTCACGTCAGATCCACACTAGTCACGTCAGATCCACACTAGTCACATCAGATCCACACTAGTCACGTCAGATCCACACTAGTCACATCAGATCCACACTAGTCACGTCAGATCCACACTAGTCACGTCTGATCAACAATGGTCACGTCAGATCAACAATGGTAACTTCTGATCCAGAAGTGACACAGATCCTATGGCGGCACAGGTCATATCGCGGCACAGGAGATATGGTGACAGAGGTCATATCGTGGCACAGTTCACGTGTTGACACAGGTCAAATGCCGTCACAGAGGCCATAGGGTGAGACGCGTGGTAGGGCGACGGAGGTCATAAGACGCCGAAAATACCCTGCCGGATCAGGAACACAATGGTAATTCGCAAGCGCACGTCCTGAAATAACGTTAACGGCTGGAATCTCGTGACAACAACGTGACATGAACGCCTGAGTCTCGAGCGCTGATGTTTACTGTCATCAGCTCAATTTGAGGGATCACACAAAAATCAGCGTGGCACCGACACGTCGTGGAATGTTTTCCCCTGAGAGATCGTTTGGAGGTCGTGTGAAATCTTAGAGGGAGACAGGGTGTCTTGACTTACGGGGGACAGGGACGTGAAGGACCGCGGGTGTCAGAGAATTAAACTTAAGGCTTCAGTTCAACAGCGATTCTCACACTGCCCCGCAGTTCTATATCTTTTACACAATGCAGTGTGTTGTACGCCTCCGCTTTTGTCTGTCATCCATTTTTCATAGTAATCTCAAACCGTCAGCTATACTACTGATATCTATCGTTGACTTCAGCTATTTTACTGATATATATATTTGACTTCAGCTATTGTACTGTTATATATCTTTGACTTCGGCTATTTTACTAATATCTATCTTTGACTTCGGCTATTTCAATGATATCTATCTTTGACTTCAGCTATTTTACTGATATCTATCTTTGACTTCAGCTATTTTACTGATATCTTTCTTTGACTTCAGCTATTTTACTGATATCTATCTTTGACTTCAGCTATTTTACTGATATCTATCTTTGACTTCAGCTATTTTACTGATATCTATCTTTGACTTCAGCTATAGTACTGATATCTATCTTTGACTTCAGCTATTTTACTGATATCTATCTTTGACTTCAGCTATAGTACTGATATCTATCTTTGACTTCAGCTATTGTACTGATATCTATCTTTGACTTCGGCTATTTCACTGATATCTATCTTTGCAGCTATCTTTGGTGCTGGGTGGCCGAGCGGTCTAAACGGTCTCAAACCAAACAGCTGGTGGTCTGGAGTTCAATCCCCACCAAAAGCAAATCATCCCAAGCACCCCGGGTAGATGGGACTCGCTAGCCTTGGACGGCAACCCATCTAAGAGAAGGCAAACTCTGAATTTAAACCAGGAGCCAGAATGATCAACAAATTGATCGTGGGCACCTCAAATATAAGAAGAAGAAGCTATATTACTGATATATATCTTTTACCTCAGCTATGTTACTGAAATCTGTCTTTGACTTCTGTCTTTGACTTCAGCTCTAGTTCTTCTGACATCTTTCCTTGACCTTATTTATGATTACAAATTCATTCTTGTAAACGAATGGGACAAGACATTCACATGACTTGTTCTGCGCGCCTCCCCCCCACCCCCACCCCCCCAAAAAAAAAACAACAACAACAAAACAACAACACTTGTCACTCTCTGGTAATGTCACAAACTGCGATGAAATGACAGTGTCACGTAGTGTGTCCAGTCGCAATAGCGGAAACGTCCATTTTGTTGTTGTTGTTAGATCAGATAAGTCCATGGGGACCGGTTTGTCATAGTAAGTAATTTGGAACCACCGAAGCCCTGAAGCTCACTGTGTATTCTATTGCAACATTTTCTATTCAATGGACCACAAAGATTTTGAGACCACAAAAAATAAATAAATCCAAAATAAAATAAAAATGCTGCGCTACCCCACAGAGTTTTAATACCTCTGGGCATGTGTCACCCTGACATGACAACACAAAGGCCGCCGAAATTCTGTCATGTAACTGCATGCGGTAACCCGAGATTATATTCAGTTCAGCATTGGAACCATGTACAAAGCATTGCTCGACAATCATCGGGTTCTATTTGAAGTTTAAATAGTAGATTTCTTAAAGGTAAACAAAAAAAATCACAATTTGGAGCTTCTCGATCTACAACATATGCTGGTTTGAAAAGGAGGAAAAGTCTGTTGGAGCATGGAAAAAGTTTTGTTGGAACATGGAAACAGTGTTTTATTCGCATGGAAACAGCTTTGTTTGAGCATGGAAAAAGTTTTGTTGGAACATGGAAACAGTTTTGTTGGAACATGGAAACAGTTTTGTTGGAACATGGAAACAGTTTTGTTGGAACATGGAAACAGTTTTGTTGGAAATGGGAAACAGTTTTGTTGGAACATGGAAACAGTTTTGTTGGAAATGGGAAACAGTTTTGTTGGAACATGGAAACAGTTATGTTGGAACATGGAAACAGTTTTGTTGGAACATGGAAACAGTTTTGTTGGAACATGGGAACAGTTTTGTTGGAACATGGAAACAGTTTTGTTGGAACATGGAAACAGTTTTGTTGGAACATGGAAACAGTTTTGTTGGAACATGGAAACAGTTTTGTTGGAACATAGAAACAGTTTTGTTTAAAACAGTTTCTGGTCCAAGAATGTACACATTTGTGTACGACTCGAAAACTGGCTAAGACATTCGACGCTGCGTCCAGGACGCCGACCGAACATCCCTGTTTAAAAAAGCTGTCGCCTGAACAGGTTCAAACTTTTTTATATACAGCAGTCATTCCCGGGATATTCCCAGTCTTGAAAATACCAAAATTAATTCAACGGCCCAATATTTCCACCTTAGAAGCCAAAATGGGCCTTCTAAAATGTCGAGCTAGAGGGGCCACCTCTTCCCTTACCTTGAAGTAACAAACACATGACGTGGCCCATTGATAGCTCTATTTGTTTAACATGCCATGTGTACACATTGTTTACTATGTTGTTTGACATGCCATTGTTTATTCCCTGCCAAGGGACGCTGATCGTGTTTAACACCCATTCAGACTTCGCCCTCTCGTAACCTTTGACCTCACCTTTCTAAAAACCAGATTTAGTATTTAAAAAGAAACCACTGGCCATTAATAACAACTTAATAAATACTAAAGTGTTTTTAAGGTGTTTTTTTGTGTTACACAATACATAGTACCAACCAATGTTTAAAAAAGGTTATAACACAATGTGTTTGATCTAGTATAGCATAGAATAATCCAATAGGGTTTGTCATTTCTCAAACCGGAAAACGTCATAGCGTTACTATTTTTAGAACGTCGGACAAATATTGCTTAAAACATGGCAGCTAATAGTGTGTTTCAGCATATCGTTTGGACGATCCTTGTATCTAGAGCAGTGGTTCTTAACCTGGGTTCGATCAAACCCCAGGGGTTCGGTGAGTCAGTCTAAGGGGTTCGACGGAGGTCCAAAAAAAATCAGGAAAAAAAATCATATTTTATTTTTCCTATTAAGAAGGGTTCGATGAATGCCAATACGAAACTGATAGGGTTCGGTACCTCCAAAAAGGTTAAGAACCACTGATCTAGAGTCACTGTTACATGTGCCGTTATGCGCAATGAAGTCCCATTTCACAAAAGAGTAGTAAAAAAAAATTGTGTACAATATTTCGTAAAAGATAGTTGTAAACAAGTTTCAGGGACACTTCGCTAACATAGTAGTCCTGAACAGTGTTGACATTTTGTCCGACACGAGTACCCGGATGATTAGATCAGTTCTAATAATATATTTTCGCCATTTAAATGACAAGCCCCATAGGTTCCCAAGATCTTGAAAAGAACAACGACGTGCAAAAGATGGAGATCTCTACACGGACTATCAAACTTCCATTAAACTTCCATATTTTATTACGAAACTTCCGTATTGTTAAAATATTTTTTTTCTTCTTTTACCTTATTCTAAAATTGCTGGAGGGAAACAGACTTTTCCCTCCTTTTTTTAAAATCTGAATTTTTTAAAAAACGTGACCCCACGTTTGTTAACTATAAACGCATCGAAAAAGAAAGAAGAAAAAAAGTATGACGTGGTGTTATGAAAGCCACACAATTAATGAAGTGTGTCACGTACTTAACAACAAAATTATGGATGCAAGTTGCGCGCGTCAGCTCGTGATGTCATGGCCGATCTGCGTCTGTTGGTCAATGGACAGACCGTCTGTCTTCAGAGATCAATCAGATGGCGTCGAACGTTGGAGAAAGAGTCGTGCCGGCGTAAAAATGTCACAGGCAGTGGCGTATCTAGAGTTAGTGCCACCCGGGGCGGGCCAAGATTTTTCCCGCCGACCCCCTTCCACACACACAAAAAAAACAAAAAACCCTGAGCAGTCGGCCGAGAATATCGCCACTCAATATAAAGAAGGAAAAAAAAAAAGGGGGGGGGGAGGGGCCGCCTGGGGGTCAGACCGCTTCCCTACGCACCCCCCCCCCTAAACTTCCACACACACAAAAAAAACAAAAAACCCTGAGCAGTCGGCCGAGAATATCGCCACTCAATATAAAGAAGGAAAAAAAAAAAGGGGGGGGGGAGGGGCCGCTTGGGGGTCAGACCGCTTCCCTACGCACCCCCCCCCTTAATACGCCACTGGTCGCAGGATTCAAACATTTTTTCCAACGTTCATGAGTTTTAATTAAAACATTACATATCGGTAATATTTCTTCTTTGTTATACTAGAGTAAATTAAGTCCAATTGATACACTAGGGAATAAGGTGAAACCTGGAAATAACGCAAGCCCTTTGGACCGAAAGCAAAAGCGGTGCTATTCACAGGGGTGGTGCTATTTGCGGGTCCAGCCAGCGTTAGGAAATCGTTCTGTTCCAGGAGGATTTAGCGCATTTGCCAGGTCCAACGCTGTCTCAAGGTTCGTTTTGTCCAGGCGTCACTTAAGTTTATCTCAAGGGTATCAGTCCCAGGTTTAGGCTGCGGCACAGGGAGGGGGAGGGGGAAATGTTACAACGCGTGACCTAATTAGTCTATTTATTCATATCTGTAACCCGGAAGTCGACATCCTATATTGAGCATTAGGAGCCATTTTTATTCTTAATTTATATTTTGGACGCCGCAGGCAAGGGGCGCATAATATAGTTTATTAGCATTAAAAAAAGAAAAGAGCTACGTTCCTCCTTCAAAGAACAGCATCCGGGTCCAGAGCCGCAGGTTGACGACCACTGATTTAACCGGAGCCAAGAGAAACACCAGAACATATTACTGTTTCAACTGGAGCCAAGAAAACACTAAAGACGACCACTGCTTAAAATGGAGCCAAGAAAACACTAAAGACGACCACTGCTTAAAATGGAGCCAAGAGAAATACCAGAGCCCACCACTGATTCCACCGGAGCCAAGAGAAACACCAAAGACGACCACTGCTTTAAATGGAGCCAAAAGAAACACCAGAACCAACTACTGCTTTCACTAGAGCCAAGAGAAACATCAGAGCCAACTACTGCTTCCACTGGAGCCAAGAGAAACACCAGAGCCAACTACTGCTTCCACTGGAGCCAAGAGAAACATCAGAACCAATTCTGCTTCCACTGGAGCCAAGAGAAACACCAGAGCCAACTACTGCTTCCACTGGAGCCAAAAGAAACCCCAGAACCAACTACTGCTTCCACTGGAGCCAAGAGAATCACCAGAGCCAACTACTGCTTCCACTGGAGCCACGAGAAACACCAGAGCAAACTACTGCTTCCACTGGAGCCAAAAGAAACACCAGAACCAACTACTGCTTCCACTGGAGCCAAAAGAAACACCAGAGCCAACTACTGCTTCCACTGGAGCCAAGAGAAACACGAGAACCGACCACTGGCTCAACTGGAGCCGAGAGAAACATCTGAAAGCTACGCTCGCTGCCTTAGATTTGGGAACTAGACAGGTAGGCACGTTTACACTGGCGAATAGCATTAATTATAGATTGTGAAGAGAACAAAAAAAATTGTTTCACAGACAGACCGACAGACCCCAATAGACAAGATCTGTCTGGTTCATTAAGCAATGTTTAATAAGTGGCAATGTTCTACATCTGAACACCTTGGGGCCACATTGGGGAGCATGCAATACTTAAATCGTGGCCGAAAACCTAATGGAAGGTAAACATTCAAGACCGATAAATCTTGCACGCAATGCTGATACAAATCTCTAACTCCAAGGTGGAGGAAATTAATCCCCTTTTACCCCCCTTTCATTCAATTCGCGTCATTAAAAAAAAAATAATAATAATAAAAATTTTAAAAAATGGGGGAGCGAAAAAAAGAAAGATTAATGAAACGAAAAAGTGCGACGAAGTTAAAGGCATGTGCATTTGACTACGTGTTGAGATAATCATGTGTTACAAGGACAAAAAGAGCAAACGTTAATTTAGGTGGTAGTGGTTGTTGACCTACTGAATTGGTGACAGTGGGTAGCTTAGTAGGTTCAAAGCAGAATGAAGATCAATGTGATCACATCAGTGTCATCAGATCAGTGCCATCACATTGGTGTCATCACATCGGTGTCATCACATCGGTGTTATCACATCGGTTTCATCACCTCAGTGTTATCACATATGTGTCATCACATCTGTGTCATCACATTAGTGTCATCAAATCAGTGTCAGCATTTCAGTGTCATCACATCAGTGTCATCAAATATGTTTCAGAATATCAGTGTCATCACATCAGTGCCATCACATCGGAGCCAAAACACTAAATCTCCCGAGGTACAGTCCAGAACAATTTTAAGGTCCCCTCTTATAGTAGAGAAGTCTAAAGTCGGTGAAAAGAGAAGGCAGTCTAGTAGAAAAGTCTTAACTGGGGACATGAGAAGACAGTCTAGTAGAGAAGTCTTAATTCGGGGACATGAGAAGACAGTCTATTAAAGAAGTCTTAATTCGGGGACATAAGAAGGCAGTTTAGTAGAGAAGTCTAAAGTCAGCCTTTAACTTCGCTACTCATCACTGCCATCTCTGGGGACCACCTCGTGATTTGAACAACACAATGTGGCTACTTTCCCTCTTGTCCCACTTTTTAAAAAAAAATACTTTAAAACCCATTAATCAATAGAAACTGTGTTCTTTTGTACTGTCATCACTGACCTATAGGTAAAGGAGTGGGGCACTTCTCCCGGGGTGTGGGGGGGGGGGGATCTCTAATCTAAACCTTTAGTGAATCCGCCCGCCTTTTGTCAACATCTGGTCCTGAATTATTCGTACACATATTCATAGCAAGCGCACCAAACATAAACCCATAAAATTTTAAAAAAAAATACTTTAAAACCCATGAATCAATAGAAACTGTGTTCTTTTGTACTGTCATCACTGGCCTATAGGTAAAGGAGTGGGGCACTTCTCCCGGGGTGGGGGGGGGGGGGATCTCTAATCTAAACCTTTAGTGAATCCGCCCGCATTTTGTCAACATCTGGTCCTGAATTAGTCGTACACATATTCATAGCAAGCGCACCAAACATTAACCCATAAACATCAGGATAGAAGATAGGAAGCCAAGAGCCTTGGATTATAGAGAGGCTCGAGTCCACGGGGTACAATGGCATTAAAACGCATGACGTCACTGTATTTAATGAACCCGTTCTTTGCCTCGAGGGAACACACAAAAGAAGATTCTGGTTTTTTTTTACTGTCAATCGTGTTTTTGTTGGGTACAGATATCAGGTGAACACGATTGTAATATAGTGAGTGTATCTGAGGACTCTACGTATGCAATCTAAAGGGTCGAACTAAGAAATGGAGGTGCTGGGGAATCAGCTCGCTCTCCCCCCCCCCCCAACCTAACCTAGCTTGGCAACCACAAGGGACCGTTTAACAACAGCTGGTGATGATATTCTGGAAAAAAATAATAAATCGAACGAAATTTGTTATTTTAAATTTTTTTTTTTTTAATGGGGGGAATGGCAAAATTT
>CAXITT010000019.1:1597145-1696869 GCA_964033795.1 Lymnaea stagnalis
GGGGGGGGGGGCGGGGGGGGGCCCTCCCCCCCACCCCCCCCCCCAAAGATAGAGCTGAAAGAAACCCTGCAGGTGAGTATCAAGAGCTTTGTGCCCAACTGACCGAATTCGTGGCTCAAACTTCCAAATGAAAATATTACCCCCATGTTTGCATGTAGCCCCCCCCCCAACCTCTCTCCCACCCCGGCCAATCCTCGCTCCCTGACCCTGCTCGTTTGAAAGCTGTGGGGGTGTGTTTGAATCAAAACGGGCCGCCTGCTTCAATTAGATGTAAATTTACAAGGCAGCCTGCCCCAATAACTCGCGGCAATAACACGTGCTTATCTCGACCGGTTCTTTAGATTAATGGACTTCTTAGCAACAGCAGTCCGTTTATTTACATCTCTCCGCGGTAAGCAAATAGGCCTGCGTTTGTTCAGAGGCGGAAACCGGGTGGGGAGGGGGGGGGTTTGAGGGTGTGCGTTTGAAGCAAGAGTAATTTTGTTGTCAAACCACCAATCGGAGGCAGTACATATCATCATCGTCATCAGAGTACCTACAGCCAAAATGAACACGTTTAACGGTGTTGTCACAATTATAGCGAAAGTACAGGTTGACAAGATAGCAAGGAAATATAATTTCAAAATTAAAGTTCTCAAAAAAAAAGGAAATTTGTCTTTGAGGCTCCGTAGGGTTTATCCCAGGGACGTCCTTTGGGTAAAGCAAAGGGGGGGGGGTATTTGGGGCATTTGCCCACCACCACCACCCCTCGAATTTGCAGGTTTTATTTAAATTGCTATATACTGTGGCAACTCCCGTAATAAACAACTCAACAATCCGGTCAAGTTTTTGGTTTTGCACCCTCCCCCCCCCCAACCCCTTATGAAAAAAAACCTGAAATGACGGCCCTGGTTTATCCTCACAATCATTTTTTTAAAAAAATACTTAGTATTATACAGAGGGCATAAAAGTCCATTTCTGAGTTTTAATTTTGTAGTGTTGACCTCTCTGTCATTTTATTGTTCGCGGCCCCAACCCCCCAAATCAAACTCCCAGTTGTCCTGCCACTGGCCAAAAAGGTTATCTTCAAAGACCTTGAATAATATTACAGAAATTCAGCGGTTATCCAGCAGGTGAAACTTTTAAACAAGGCCTAGAAAACTTGTTCACCACGTACAATGAATTATACAGGTCAACTGAAAGTTGCAGTGACATGAAGAACAGCAGTTAAGCCAGGATTACATGCAAGATGGTGGAGATGCTCAATGGATGCGTTTGTATGTGTGTGTGTATGTGTGTGTGTGTGCGTGCGTGCCTGTGTGTGTGTTCGAATAAATCAACATTAAGCAACAGGGCATCTGGAGTGGGATTTCATCATCTTAAAATTCAGTCATTCTAGAAATTAGTGCCCATTCTCCGTTGTACAAAACCAAGATTTTCCTCACTGTTCGTTTTTTTTTGTGTTGTTTTGTTTTTTTTTAAATATAGTTTTGAGGATATGGTCTCATTAGTAAGAGTTGAATTAATCAAAGTCTTGAGTTGGTGAACTTAATTTTTATATACATTTAAATTTTAAGTACATAAAATAGTAATTTTTGTTTACATATGAATCAAAGAATTATTACTGGTGAGACAGTTTGATGTTAGTCTCACTTGACTTGAAAAATATCGGCTAGGAGTGTTTCTGTGATGGTGTGGATTGGATGAAGTGCAACGTCTTCTTGTGTTGGATTAACATGGGTACCATCTCTTCCAAGTCTGGCTGGATTTAATTTTAAATATTTTCAAGGAGATGTTAACAAAGTGGTAAAATAAATTTAAAAATTGGAAAATGTGGGGAGGAGAGAGAGAGAGAAATTTTGTAAGATCTCTACAAATGCAATCTTAGAATGTGTTTACGGAAGTTTTCAAAGTTGCTTAAAATTTAAGAAATGGAAGACTACTCTTTTATGCCTGCATAACAATACTACAAGAGTTAATGGACTTGGCTTCTTTTCCGAGAACCTGATGGCTCTCATTTACAAGGATTAACAATTAACTTAGATAGTCTCTGTTAATGAATGTTTGTTTTTGCACAATTTGACAAACCTCCAGGATATATATTCAATAAAAGACTGCGTTCTTTAAACTATACAAACTCGGAATTAGACATGGCAAACTAATGGTATTAAAACAACTCCCAATGAAACAACTTCGATTTATCCAAAGGTAATCTGCTTTCATCGACTGGAAAACATTTCCAGCAAAGCAACTGATGAAAATATTACAAAATAACTTACCGCAATGCCGACTTCTCTGGAGTTGAAGTTTGCATGCGTCCAAGGATCACAGTAATATTTCCTTGAGAACTTGGTCAACGGTCCGGCTCCCCTGATGGAGACATCGTTGGTGTGGAATGTTGAGTTGATCACCAACTTCCCATCAAACACCAGACAGGCACAGTTCATTGCTGTGGTTGTAAGAGAATTAAAAGTTGATTTGAACAATAGCTGTAGTAGGCTGAGAAAAATTAATTGTAGGCATTTTATTTCTGTTACGAAGTTATCATTTCAATATAATAAAATCGTTTCGTGCAGAGATATCAAGTACACTGCCTTGATTTCAACACAAAACTTAATTGAACTTAATTGGACCCAACTATCAAGAGATTGATAATGAGACTAATTTTGTCAGCTGTGGTGGTATGATGTGATCTAGATTTAAACATTTTTAAAAAAATTCAAAGCTGATACTGCCACACGAAAAAAGAGACAAATTAAGGCATATTTATTAGTTTTTCATTGCGTATCTCCTAAAATAAAACTTAAGTTTTAAAATTTCCATTTGTCAAAGACAAGATCATCTTTCATCCACTTACAATCAACAGATAACTAAAATAAATTAGTGCCGTTTTAAGCTACTTCTTCAACATCTTGAAAACTTTTATATAAAATGCAATTGACTATTAGTCAGTCTAAAATTACTAATGAAAATATCTAATAGAAGAACACACAATTTTATTGTAAATCAATAACTTTTAAAATCTTTTCTGAACTTGCAGCTTAACTCATGTTTTTAAAACATTGAAATAGTCACCTATGAAGGCTGCTTTGTCCACATCCTTCTTAAAGTAACAAATGAAGATCTGAAAAATTGACATTGAAAAGAACATTATATAACACTTACCCATTTGCACTTTAAAAAATTTAAATTAGTGATTCTCATTTCTTTAAAGTAACAGTACCACCAAAAAAAAAAAAAAGAGATGTCTTAATGATTCCCCCCCCCAACCCACCTTTTCTTTTCCCCACATTACTACTCATCATAACAACAATTGACAAGCATTACAAAAGTGGATCACCCATTAATGTTATGTTAGTGTGAGGTTCCTTTAATCATTATTGATGTCAAAAGAATGCAACAAAAGGCAGTCACAATAAATTAAATAAACTCTTATTGGACAGTTCGTTAAAAACTGACATTTTACTTTTGGAAGAGCATGATTTTCTGGTTTTCATATTGCTACAATTACATAATATATTGTATTATACATTTTTATATATGGACCAACAAAGGATGAATATGGATGGAGAATACGAACCAACCATGAAATGTACAGTCTATATCAGGATCCCACACCAGCAGCAGAGATAAAAAAGGGTAGCCTGTGCTGGGTAGGACATTTAGAAAGAATGCCAAATGACAGAGGAGTGAAGAGGGTACAACATCAAAACCCCAGAGGAAAATGCTCAAAGGCAGACCTAGGCTTAGATACTTTGATCGTTGGATAATGTGGACCAAAGCCCTACATGGGATGGATGGATGATCCATTACATAGGATGAATATTCCACCTGATAGTGGCGTGCCATATCTGTGTCTCTTAATCCACACCCACAGCTCTTGGCGCCAAGAAATGTTATTTGTGGATAAAAGTTTAAGACAGTACCAGAGCATAGGTTCAGTGGCATGGCTAGTGTTAGGGGCCACTTTTGGCGGGTCAAGATTGTTTGCCTCCCCACACCACAAAAAAAATCTGCAATTGACAAAAACTGTGGCCCCCTCCATATTAAGAAAAAAATGGGCTGCCAGTGGCGCACCACACCCCACCCCCCTCCTTCACCACTGCATAAGTTGGAACTCAAATATTGCTACAGAAACGTAGCTGAGTATGCCCATTTTTTTAAAAGCTGTAAGAGTTGTCAACGCTGTTTGAAACGTCACACTGCAGTTACTTGGAAGGAATAGAACTGTTCAACTTACATCACAATCCATTTTCACGTAGCTGGTTGGGGTTGTGAAGGTCAAGTTTTTAATATCTTGTCCCTTCTCGTAGAGGCCATCGTTCCAGTTGGCCAGGTAACAGTTGCCATGCATGGTCACGTCTGCTTTGTTCAGGCATTTCTTCATTTCTTGCTCCACATCTGGATTGTTAAAGCAAGTCACTCCCTAAGCATGACAAAAAACATGAGTAAATACCAAAAGTTATAACCCATTTTGAAAGGTCACAGAGGGTATATGTCTTTTATATTCACCATTAAAATGCTTACACTGTTTACTGACTGCACAAATGCATAAGTTTGGGACCAGTTATAAATGAATCCACCGGTAATAGACTTAAAAATAGACTTGAAAATTTTTTTTTTAAAAATTCAGTTGACAGACTAAAGTTGCGCTACACTTCAAAAAAAAAAAAAAATGTAAGGAATGGATAGAAATAATATAAAGAAGTAGCTCACCAAATATATTTTAACATATTTATAAAGAAGTTATAAATGAATCCACCGGTAATAGACTTAAAAATAGACTTGAAAATTTTTTTTTTAAAAATTCAGTTAAAAGACTAAAGTTGCGCTACACTTCAAAAAAAAAAAAAAATGTAAGGAATGGATAGAAATAATATAAAGAAGTAGCTCACCAAATATATTTTAACATATTTATAAAGTTCATTCTTATCTATTAATAATGCATGGCCAAAAAAACCCATAAACTAACATTTGAAATCATGAGCTAAGTTGAGGCAAAAGATATCATTAGGAAGATCCAAGAAAAATGTTTTGGTCTACACCGTACATTATGTTATGACTCAGTCAAAGGCCACAGGCCTCTGAAAAGACTGTTGAATGCATATCAGCTGCTCCTGAAGTCAGTTATGCCTGGGTTTAATTCTGATACTAGCTTTTCAGCACTTAACTGACTAAACAGGTCAAAATCCAAAATAAATTTTGCTTAGTGCTACTCATAATAATAAAGATCGTTTTGAGATATTGGACATGAAAGAGAAACAGTTAAGGGCCTTAGCCCACCAGAGCCAGCACTTACCTCAATTATAGGAGGCTCCACTAAGGTCAGTGAGGAGCCAGGGAATCCCAGACGGAGCAAGGCCTGCAGAGTTGTGTAGCACTCCATGCTGTTTCCATAGACTACAATTTTTTCTGCGGGGGGGAAAAAATTAAGAAATTGGCTTAAGATTCATTGAAAAGTTTAACTTCAATGGCATTTGGAATTAGGTTCTTACTTATGAATATAATAGAATGGTATTTACGTTTCTGGGCCTCATGAATCTTTGATTTCCTCGTATATCTATTTAATAATATGGACGTACGTTTCAACAACTCAGCTTCTGTATCTAACAATAACATAAAGCACTTCCTGTTCTCAATCTTGAGCTACATTGACTTTATTAAGATCTTCCAACACATAAGTTTTAATTTTAACTTAAATTTATCTTTTGTTTATTGTATTGTAGTTTCTGCTGAAGAAGACATCTGCCCGAAACATCCTGTATCGGGAAATTTGATAGAAAGAAATTTCGTTGATGGAAAATATATAGACAGAAATTTGATCGAATGGAAATGTGGTCAAATATTTTTTTCAGTACATGCGTTAAAATTTTGCTTCAAATTTCTTTTTTAATGCATTATTTTGTTTACTATAGTATAGTGCGTTCAAAAAGAAATTTGACGAAATTTTAAAATGTGAACTGAAAAAAAGAATTGACCAAATATCTGTTTGATCAAATTTCCGTCGATCAATTTTCCATCGACGAAATTTCTTTCAATCAAATTTCTGGTAACAGAAACATCTGTTTAGTTGTCTTGTCTTTTATTTTCAAGGCTAAACATATCTTGTTCACTATTTATTTACTTTACATGGCATGAACGAGGTCCTCATATTATCATTTATTTTTATTTTTTTTTAAACATTTTTTTTGCTGGCATCCATCCATCCATCCATCACAGTGTGGCGATGGTGTACACTTCACAGGATGAAATCCACAAGGCCTAGGCTTATTCTTTTTAAGATTATAAGCTGGTTCCCTACAAAGCAAATTGTCTCTCTTCACGCCACTGGATAACCCAAGGGAACATCATGTGGATGATACAGCTTGGCACCAGTGGCTTCGCAGGATTTGTCAGAGTGTTTCACTGTGCCGATGTTTTCCGCCTACGGGACTCCATCTCTGGGTTTGAATTCAGAGTTCCCTTCCCTTAGATGAGTCAACAAGTCTCATCCACCAGGGTCCCTCATATATTATCCCTATTTATAAGGGGATGCTTGGAGTAAAAATCTTGAATTATCCTTGGCTGGGATTTCAGTTTTGCAATTGGATCATGATTTGTCTTGAATATCACACATGATTTGTCTTGAACATCACACATGATTTGTCTTGAACATCACACATGATTTGTCTTGAACATCACACATGATTTGTCGTGAACATCACACATGATTTGTCTTGAACATCACACATGATTTGTCTGAAACACCACACATGATTTGTCTTGAACATCACACATGATTTGTCGTGAACATCACACATGATTTGTCTTGAACATCACACATGATTTGTCTTGAACATCACACATGATTTGTCTTGAACATCACACATGATTTGTCGTGAACATCACACATGATTTGTCTTGAACATCACACATGATTTGTCTGAAACACCACACATGATTTGTCTTGAACATCACACATGATTTGTCGTGAACATCACACATGATTTGTCTTGAATATCCCACAACATTACTCCCAAGTATAAAAACTACATGGCATCCTTGTAAAAGGTTCTGTGAATCCCAGGTGACCTTCAAAACTATGATGTCTAATGTACCCAGGTAATTGGGTGACCCACTTTTTAATGGAATTCCCCATGATTGATAGTCTCAATCAAACTTTTAGAAAAAAGTTAGTTTCAGCTATTTCCAATTACAAAACTTAGAGTAATGGAAATGAAAAGAGTATAATGAATTAAATCCTCAATGTATGTGACAAATCTAAATAACGAATACGACTGCGCTGTAATAATCTAAAGGAAATGAATGTAGGTAGAAGAAGATGAAACTAAAGTTATGAGGAAACTCATTCAAATTATACAATGCTGTATTGATTTTTAGCTTAATTATAAATCTCTTTAAAATGTTTAATAAATTTTAAATGAAGATTTCAAGACACTACACTTCTTATTTAGATTTGTGTAAAAAAAAAACTCTTGGAAGACCCAAGAGAGGTGAGCAAGGATGTAATGAAGATATGAAAAATCTATGAAGATGGCTAGGGGTCAGAAGGTGTGGAAAGATATGTTTAAGGCAAAGAAGAAGGAGACAACCCTTGGTAGAAAAAAATTCTGACCGCAAATTTCTATTAACATGAGAAAGTGACTTGAACTTAATGGTAATTCTTACTGTTGTGAGGTGTAATGTCCAGCCTGAGCAGTAGCATGGCAGCATCGTAAGTGTCATTAATCAGGCAGAGGTTGGGTGGGACGGGGCCCTGGTAATGTTTCTCCGGGGGCTGTGGTAGGTTCTGATTGGTGACGTTGTTGTGCACATCGGCACCAGTTGGTGTTGGGACCTGAAACTGCTGTCCAGTACAAATGACCAAATGGTCGTAGGGTACTATGCTGGTTCCATTTACAAGAACTTGCTTTTTTGTCCTGGAGAATTAAACCAGATTTCATCAAAGGATTTTCTGCCCAAGTAATAAAATGGTTTCTAAAATTTGAAAATTCTTTGTTATCTCTTATTGAGCAGTACAAAACATGATCAGCTACACACACCGCACAAGAATAGTTAAAAAGTTGTTAATAGTTTTGGTCATGATATAATAAATCTGTTATTATTTTTCTTTATACAGCTAAAAGGGAATATTTTCTTTATACAGTTAAAAGGGAATATTTTTCTTTATACAGTTAAAAGGGAATGTTTTTCTTCTCGAAGTGGTGATGTTTTTAGCTATGGGCTAAACCACACTATATGTCACAGTAATTGCTTGCCTGTTGATTGCTGTCATCTTCCCATATACAACATTGATCCATGTCCTCAAGGATATTTTGGCAAAACCATCATCTTTTGGGAAGGCGAAACTGGAATAAATATATCATAGAGTCTGGTTATTTAAAATCATGCGCATTTTAAAATAATTTCATGTATAGTAAAATGATGAAGGTGGATGGGGCACACTCTTCGCAAACCCCCAGATAAGATCAGCAGACAATCCCTAACATGGAATTCACAAGGGAAAGGGTAGAGAGGAAGGCCGAATAAAAAATGGAGACACAAGCTAGAGGCAGGCACACAAGGTATGGGATACACCTGGAAGCAATTGGAAAAGAAAGCACAGGATTGATATGAATGTAAAATTCTTGTCGATGGCCAGGTAGGGTGAAAAGCATAAGTAAGTAAGTAAAAAGTTGTTTGCTCTTTAAAAACGTTTAATTGATTTAAAACCGTTTGTACATTTAAATAATTTTTTTTCAATTGAAAGAATAAATATAAACTCATCAATTCAACAAATTTTTGTACCGGTATTCAAGTTGTTTCTGAGAAAAATCAATTCCGAAATGGTTTGACTTGTAAAATGATTTTTTCCTAGTTAAAATTAAAAGCATTTTTCTCATATCCGACCACTTATTCTGTGAATAAAAATCATTTCAAAGCCAAATATCTGGAAGTCGGTTTGAGTTTTGATAATAAATAGAAGTATTCTTCACATATAGGCCTACATATATATTTATAAATATATATAAGTATTTCCTGAAGATTTTGAAGTCTCACCTTTGTGGTAGGAACATGTCTCTGAGTTCATGAGGTGGGAGGTCACCAGGTATACCATGAGGGGAGATCAGTGTGATGTTATTGAACTTTAAATGTGGACTGTAGGGAAAATGTAGGCAAGCTGATTTAAGATGCTTGTGAATTTTAATTTTGTCATAAAAGCAACAGGGGAGATAAACTCAGTGTGATTCTAATACTATTTGTAATCTCCCATGTATTTTCATTTTCACTTTTGGTGCAATCAATAAATGACACACTATTTTGGGATTTCGGCCCCCCCCCCCTTCCCAAAATTGTTCCACAATTGTCATAAAATTTAAACATCCTTGGCACACATTGTCACATATTTGTGAATCCCTTCCCCCTAAATATGTTACCTCATTTATGGCTATTTGTAATCTCCCATATATTTTCATTTTCCCTTTTGGTGCAATCAAAAAATGACACCCTATTTTGGGATTACGGCCCCCCCCCCCCCTTCCCAAAATTGTTCCACAATTGTCATAAAATTTAAACATCCTTGGCACACATTGTCACATATTTGTGAATCCCTTCCCCCTAAATATGTTACCTCATTTATGGCTGGCCCCTTAATTTCTAATAATATGATTAATTTATGTATTAGTAAGTAGATCTTGCTTCAATAAATAAATTACAAAGAAGTCATCACTGTAAGAAATAAGCAGTTCTGAAAGCTCTTTTTTGTTCCCCATACCCCACCTTTTATCCTGGTTAGAATAGCTAATATGACAATGTTCGTATAATAATTACATACCAAAACACAAGTGTCTCTAAGAAGGTAAGTCCAACATCTGATGCTCCGACTACAACAATGCGGGCATTTATGGAAACCTTTGTATAGAAACATAGGGATCTTTATGTTAACCCAACATGTACACAAGCATACACAAGCAAATACTGAATTCCCTGACTGTAACAGGTTATAATGTTTTCATACACATGCTTTACATATTGATGTTTGTGCACTGAGTTATAACAAAATTGGTCCTATGATTTGTGGAAAAGCTAGGAACGATGATACAACTGAATTGCTGGTCTTAATTTGTTTTTTTTTAAAAACCTTAAACGGTCTTACGTTAAAATTAAAGTTAAATCAGAATTTTTTCACTATCTAATGTGATCACAGCATAATAAGATATGTCTGCACCAATACAAGAATCTTGTCTTATTTTATCATATCTTAAACAAAATCAAAAGGTATGTTGGAACTTTGCACAAAGACATAAACTCCAACAGACATGTCTTATGGCAGACCAAAAAAAAAGGGACAAACCAATCATGTGGCTCACCTTTGGCTCAAGGACTAGTTTCCTGTTGATGTGATTCAGGGCAAAAGGAGGAAGCTTCTTTATCACCCGATCTGATGGCCCATTGATGCCGAGTCCATCAGGGTAGTCAATCTGGCGCCTGGCTCGTACTGGGACCAGGGAGCTTAGTCCAGTGATTAATGAGTGCTTTGCCAGGGTCTAAATATACCATACATGATTAATGATGAAGTGATTGAATAATAAGGTTCTTAAATGAGTATGGATAGATTGTAAAAGAAAATACCTCACCGATTTTATTATGACTATTTATTAAAATCATTTTTTACCATAAACCCAAGGTAAATATTTATTTTTTTTAAATTACAGATTTTTGTGTCTAATAATAAAATTTACCTCTTCTGTTGTATATGCTGGATATAGAGGATAATAAAGGCTTGTTTTTCTTGAAAGTCGAAGTATTTCCTGAAATCATTTGTGAATAATGGTAAACCATGAGAGCTATTAACAAAAGTTGTTTTTTTGTTTAAAATTGTGCAAAAGTGATTGATTATTGACTTTTTTCTTTTATTGACCACATTTTCCAATAACAATTAAAATAGTGGTTACTTTTCTGCTAGCATAGATATTTAGTTATAAAACATTGAGAGATGCCTCTTGCTCTATATATTATTGCTGTTTGTACAAAAAAGTAATATAACTGGTTCCATTTAGATTAATGTATTAATAATTTATACAACTTATGCAATGCTCATGCCAGGTATTAGCAGTGGAATATGAAGTCCATTCCTTGAACCTCCTGACCAAAGCTACAAAGAAAATGCGCTGAAATTTTTTTGCGTTATTTTTTCTTTAATTGCATCTTTATCTCCCTCACCTGTTACAGCTCAATGCAGGTTAAGGACCCAGAGAGATATTATACAATAAATACATTTTGGTAGCTCTAAATTTAAAACACCACAAAAAGGGGTGGGGGTAATTAGCATAACTTAAAAAACTTTAAAATATATTTTGTTCAGTTCTAATTAGGTCTGCCTCATGAAAGACCTATATGGAAAGTAATTTTTAAACAGATAATTTTTATTAAGCAATTAATGTCCTTTGGATTATGCATGTCCTCTGTCACATATTACAACGTTACAAATTGTTTATTAAATAATATTAAAATATTTTTGTTGACATATCCATGTTTAATTTATTAAAAGCAAAATCATTCTTATCAGATTTTTGGTCAGTAGCTCCCAAAGAATGCTAAATTTAAACATTCAAATCAATCAAATGTATAAAATAATTTGAATGATACTAAAAGCCATATCTTTACCTTAAAGAAATGTTTGGTCAAGTGATTGAAAACTGGATTTAGGACAAAGTGATGCAGGTGGCCATGTTGGTCTCTTCCATGATGGTTGAAGTAGATGAAGTCCTCAATATTATAATTTGAACGGATGTATTCAATGTTCTAGTAGAAAACATCATTATGGCTAAAGGTGATTCATGCATTACTACACATTTAATTTATATGTAAGATATTACCTACAAAATGATAGTTTTAGTATGCTCAAAATGTAACAAATTTATTATTATTGCATTTTCAAGCTAAGTATTACTTTAAAAAGTGAGTCTTGCTTTTGAAAAGTTTTCAATGCAGTTAGCAAAGAAAATGAAATATTTATGTTGAATGAATAACATGTTATGTTAATACTATATGCGTCATAAATAATATACACTATTTGGGGAATGTTGAAAAATAAAATAGGGTATAAGTATTTTAATTTCACAATTTAATAAGAGCTTAACTATTTTACTTCATTTTATAAACTATGTTAAATGAAAATGGCCCATTCATCATCTCAGAGATACTACTTCCAGTGTTTCAAAATTGTCAATAAAAGATCAAGAATTGATGTGGTGGAATAGATGATCAAGACAACAAAAGATAATATACAACTTTTTGTTTCTGATTTACCTCTTCTCTTCTCAGAATGGATAAGCCGACCACCTGCCCAAGGCATTCCCCAACAAAAGCTTGAATTTCAGTTCCATCCTAAGGAAAAGTTCAAAAGCATACCAAATTAGAATCATAGTGAGGTATACAATATTTAAAATAAGAAAACCTGGATTTTTGTTGGATGAAAGATGCCATGTATATGTTTTTCTTTTCTGTACAAAGCCAATGCAAATATCTAAAAATTGATTTTCCATGCTTTTATATAAAGATTTGAACAGTATTAAACTAGAAAGGAAGGAAGCATAATCAAAACAGTTTTTTTCGTTCAGATTAAAAAAAAACAAGCAACAAAAAATCTTTGATGTTCAGTAATACATTTTTGAAACAAAATTTGTTATTATTTATGAAAAATTTAATTTATTATATTACATATGTCATCAATTATCTGCATTTTTACATATTAAATCTGCTAACAATTTGTCTGGAAATTTGAGTTAATACTGTAAATTTTTTTAGTCATTTTGTCAATGATAAGGAATATAATTCTGTTTCATTCTTCAGAGGTTCACTAATATTCATTTATGTTAATTAAAAACTACTGTATTCTTTTGAAAGTTTAAGTGTCACACATATTATTATTATTATAACCATAATGATGGACAAATAAAACTTTTGTTGCAACACATAGAAAATGGCTTTTTTAGAGTATGTATATTTTAAAAAGAACTTTGTGAATAATTACCTTTTCTAACGACATTTCACAAACAATTCAAGTCCAATATGTGAGTTACAGCTTGAGGGGAAAAGATTATTATTCTATTGAGGTGTATTATTATCAATATATTCCTAGTTATAGATGAATTCAAACAGTAAAAACAATGATGATGTATTTCACTTACATTGTCACGTTTAGCAATGTAGTACTGTTTCATGTCAGAAATAATGTGCTCATTTAATTCAATGGTGGACACAAGTTTTTCAATAGCTTCGAAATCTTTGGGAAAAGCTGGGCGTACTTTGAAATTCCTGAAATTGTAAGTTATTTTTACTCAAAAGATTTTTTTTTAGAAGTCAAAGTGGAAATTTACTTCACAAAGAAAATTAAATTTGCTGATGTTTAGCACTGATCAGGAAGTTTTTCATAACCTCTTACCTCTAAAGTTTAAAAATGACATAAGAATTACCATTAAACCAAATATTTTTCATACATTTTCAATGGGCAAATTGTGACATTGGTCAATTTTTATAAGTGCCTCATACCCTAGTACATCCATTCCCATATTGTTGGATTTAAGTCCGATATTAAAAGTTTTTATTGATTTTTTACATTTTATGACCAAATATTATATTGCAATGATTTACCATTTTGGCATTGTTGAAAGAGCATTCTCATCTTAAACATAGATTAGTATTAAATATACAGCAGCTCCCGATTTGAGATTATATTATCTTCATTTGAACCTGATTTTTTTTTTTTTAACTAGTATACAAGAAACAACCTCAAGGATGCCATTCAAATTATTAAGAGCCATGTTGGAACCTTTGCATACCAATACAAGATGAATAACTTGTTTTAAATGAAATAAATAATATTGGAACTTTCATTAAAAGTTAATGTGGTTGACATTTTTTAAATATTATTTTATATATGAAAAAGGGAAGCTGAAATAAAATAGACAATAAAAGCGTAGAAATGGCAATAGCTTTATCTGATTTATTGGATTATTTACCTTTTTTAAGGATTAGTGGAGGAAAGGTAAAAAAAAAAAAAAAAAAAAAAAAGTTTAATAAAAGGGAACTTGGAAATTAAAAAAAAAAATAAAATAGACAAAAAAAGCGTAGAAATGGCAATAGCTTTATCTGATTTATTGGATTATTTACCTTTTTTAAGGATTAGTGGAGGAAAGGTAAAAAAAAAAAAAAAAAGGGAAAAGTCTAATCAAGGGGAACTTGGAAATTAAAAAAAGGTTGGGAACTGCTGGTCTAGTTTATTAGTTCCGATTAAAAAAGCAACACCACAAGATCTAATCCTGGTAAAATGCCTTTTTGCTGCAATGTGAAACAAATATTATATATTTGAATCTTAAAGTCTTATTGCCTAAAAAAGCTGGCTTGTTGAATAGCAGATATGAAATATTATATAATTACTCCAGTCTTAAGATATAATGAAAATAGATGATTTTTTTCTCGATTTTTTGCAGTTTTTAACAAAGATGATAGTGTACATTGATTACAAACGAGAATCTTGAAGTTCAGGCTTAATGTATTACGTCAGTGGTCGGCGAATCTTGGCTCTTTCGCAGCCTGAGTGGGGCTCGGCCAGTCAGCTACAAATCGGTTTTGGCTCCTAAAATTACATGTCTTGACAGATTTTTAAAGGAGATTTGGCTCTCAAACAATTTTTAATCATCCTGCTGCTGATTTTTGGCTCTTTTGACTAATGAGTTTGCCGATCACTGTATTATGTAACACAAAAACTTACTTCAGCAGTCCTGAACGATGGAACACATAAAGTTCTTGAGGAAGGATGCTAGGAATTTTTGGTGTCACTCTCTGAAAAGAAATAAATTTTTTTTTGTTTTAGCAAACAACTTTAACTTTTTAGTGCTGAAAATTTAAATATAGATGACTTATTTATTCATGACAAAGAAAACTCACCACAAAGCTTTGAATAAGAGGAAATTCTGGGACCATGTGTGGCACAGTGATGACACAGAAGTCACGGTCAGGAAATTTTGAGAAGGCCACAGGCAAAAAATCAAACGATCTGGGAATGAACAAGGAAGAAATGATTTAGAAAACATGCATTGCTTCAAGTGCACCTAGGCACTTGATTCCTGGCCAATGCCTCTTAAACCAAATGTATTTAGATAAGTGTTTGAAAAGACATTTTTTTAAAAACTTTTCAACTAATCGAGATTTTTTATTTTGAGGTTGTCGTACTGCACAATTTTGGCGCAAAGTTCAAAGAATTGTCCTACTGTTCTTTACCTCATTTCATACTGCTCAGCAATGCAGAACAACTGGATGCTGAATGCGTTTGGTGCTCCACAAAAAGTGGGGACAAATCTCTTCAAGGGAGGGGGCAACAGAGACTTTGGGACCTTGAGTTGGTTGTGTTCCTGGTGTGACAACACATTATATATGAAATATCATTAGCAGCAATAAATAAAATTTTTAAATAGGATACTAAAGGGACAAGTGTCCTAAAATAAAGGAGAGGTTTACAGATGTAGTGGAAATTTTACACAGATTAGTATAAAATATTTGGAAATTTTAACATGAGACAATATTATTTTAAAAAATAAGGGTAACAACTCCATTCAGAAAGTATTACTATTAAAATTCATAATCTCAAACCTAAATAATACCTTCTTAAAAAAAAAAAAAATGTTTAATTTGGCTTAGCCGCTCCCTCTTTAAAAAATAAACATTTACAATTTTGCATAATTCTTTGATCTCTATTAGAGAAAATAAACTTACACTTGGTTTAGGCAGTTCTATGTTGGTTGGGCTTATAGATAAAGAAGTCCGAGGGGTCTTTGTGTAGGTTGAACTGTCAGAGATACCAATCAATGGCTGCTCACTCAGCTTCGTGATATTAGGTGAGCTAATTTTAGCTGTAGAAAACATGACACAAATCTATGCCAGAAGTTTTGAGGAAATCTGTAGCTTGTATATAGGCAACTGGGTGTCTAAATTCAGATTTGTCATATTTCAGGAATCAAAATCACTTTTCCATTCTTTCACTCTCGCCTTGTCTCCTAAGGGCAAATCCGTAAATGAGTTCGTGCTTGTGATGTCTTTTATGGATTATAACATAGATATAAATGTGTATGTGAGTCTGTGTGTGATTAGTTTTGTAGTTAAAAAAGACCTGCACTATACACCATTTTAAGTGGTTTTTTTTAGACATCCCTCCATGTCATAGTCCTCTTTTTCCCTAGCAGGTTTTCTAAAATTATCAAACCTTACGTTTTGAACTGTTTTGACTGCATACTGACAGAGCATCATCTCCTTTGTCTTGATCAGGTTCTTAAAATAGAAAGCAATCAACAAACTTTTTTTTTTTAAAGAATAAAGAAAATATCAGTTTTGTGAATAAGTAAAAAATATTAACATGCCGTTTCTTAAGTCTTGTCTTATCAAAATATCTTTTTACGATGGAAAAAAAGTGAATAAACAAATTATGAAAGTTAAGTAATTTGAAATCTCTAAGACCTAGTCTTGAACAGAACAATACTGCATTCTGAGTGCTAACACTCCTGAAATCATGTGCTAATTGTTCACTGACGTAAATGAGCAGCATGTTGTGTAGTTTGGGGATTGAGTGAAGACACCTATGTTATTTTGCCACCCATTTAGTACTGAGAGTCTCATTAATAGGATGGTCTAAATTTAATATTTAGGGCCTCTATATTATTGTGTTAGTTAATGGGATTCTTCCTGGTCTGTTCCTTGTATTTAATGGCTTGTAATCTATATACATACATGAAAGTTATGATCTTGCATATGTTCTTTAAGCCAAGTGCATAAAATAGGATTTGGATATTAGCACCAAATTGTATTTTGCAGGTCCCAAAGAAACATTTTGATGCTCCTAGTGTGTCAAGTGTATTTTACTTCCCGAACTGTAGGGCTTTTTTTATTTTTAAAACAATATTTATTTGAGTAAAAATAATGCAAAAAAATGTAATTGGTATTAGTGTTTTTTTGTCTGCACTGAATCTGTTAATCTAAAATTGTGGATTTTCTGTGAAGAAAAAAATTAAGATACCATCTCCATCCACTTGGGTGACACGAGACTCTGATCGACTGGAGAGCAGTGGAGGCTTGATGTTATCATCAGGATGTGGTTTTCTCAACCCATTGAATGGGATTAACTCAAAACATTCATTGAGAAGGTCAAGATTCACATCTGTACTAATACTCATAAAGCCATAAGAAGTCTTCTCCACCTGATAGGAAGATTATCAACATTGAAAACAAAGCCAGGGATCTCATTACTTAGTATCCCAAAATTTAAAAAAAAACACATTGAGACTGGAGGGGCCCAAAACCAAAGAAGAACCACTGCTACGTAACATTTGAAATTACTGTAACTGCAATAAGACCAAAGGGCCACATGGGAATAATTCAAATGTGTTGGTTCTTATTTTAATATATGTAAAACCAATCACTTTGTTGGATTCAATGGATAGAGTTAAGAGGACTGCTTGAAGCCCAAGGCCTTGAGTTTGAGACCTGATCTAAACTAAAGACAATAGACTGAAGGTTTCTCACCTCGGCCACAAGGCACTGCATGTCTGCATCCTGGGCCTCAATCAGCTCTGCCAAGAAGTAATCTCCATACGTTGTGTGAAGCATATCACTTTGTCGGTTGAAAATTGGGGTCAGGTCATCATGATCTTCAACACTAGAAAAATCATATTTGTTGAGAATAAGATTGTAGCCTTAGACTAAAAATTAAAAACATGGTTATAAATTTGATGACAATGCACACATTTTGTAACATTAAGTGAGCCTCATTTGTATGGCTAAAGTTGGAAAGAGAACATATTCATGAAATTTCATTAATCTGTTGTATCAAGCTGTCTGCATGTCCCAACCAGAAGATCTCAGAAGCAGAGGCATAAAATATCAAAAATGCCATCATCAAAATAAGCTTTAGATTAAAGTCTAATGCTGGTATAAATTTTACTCACAAAGCTTGTCTAATGTGCAGTGTTCGCACATGCTCATGTCTTTTGCAAACAAAGAGAGAGTGAGTGTCTGATGTCTCATCATTTTGTTTTTTCTCCATTAATGAGAAAACATTTCCTAAGCAGGGCTCTAAAAGAAGAAGATTCAGAATAATTTTTAAGGAGCAAAAACATTTTTTTTTAAATCAATGATAATAAAAAAAAAATACACAAAATATTTTTATTAACTTTAAATTGGTTTTACTAACAAAATGTAAATAGATTTATGGAACAAATTTAATATTAGCATTTTTAGAGAGAAAAACAAAATATCTCAGATCAATATCAAAACTATAATTAAAATTACAAGTTTTATCTGGTAGTGTTTATTGAACTGAATAAAATTTCAAAGTATCATTTATTAATTTCATCCGTCTTCAAATTAAAGATATATTGAAGTGCTTTTTTTATTTTTCTCTTAAATTCCTTTTGTTGAGAGTGTCCTTAAAAACAAGAACCAAAGAAAACAATCACAGCCTTTTATAATAGAGCACCTGCTTTGTATCCATCAGGCACTAGCAAAAACAAGAAATGGAGATCGGGTACAGCATTAAAGGCTGTCTTGATAATCTCTTGTGCACAGCCCATATCATAGTGTGCTTTTGAAACAAAGTAATGAAGAAAAAGACTGTTGAGTGGTGTTATCTGTGGAGGGAATAAAATCAGATGTTATAAAAAAGAAAATATTAGACTATTGTTTTATATCATTCTAATAATTTATTTCCTGACTCCTGGCAACCTTTGAGGATAACATAGTAAACAGGCTACCTTCATATTTTATCAATTTAAAAAAAATAATAATCTAATACAACCAATAAAATTTTTATGAATGCATACATTTTTAAATGAGTTATAAAAAATTTTTTTTATCTTTTAGCTTTATTAAGAAATACAGATGACAGCAAACATCACAGTAATGCCATGTATTTGTATGGTCTTTGTATTAGTATCTTACCATTCTTAAATTGTTTTAAAGCATTTTTTTTACCTCAGGAATTTTTTTAAAACATTGAATATATAAAGCATTTATTACCTGTTCATTGGTGTATCTTGAACTAAACCACAGTTCCCAATCAGCCTGGTCGACATTTGGATGATTTGGGTAGTCAAGAAATGCAGCATGTCCCATAATCTCATCATCTTTGTTACAAAGTGTAATGGCTAGTACTGCTTTCTCGCTGTATTAAATGAGAATGTTTCTCATGGCAGTGCATTTTGTATTTCTATTTTTTTAACACGGGGGATGGGGGGGTGGGGGGGGGGTTGTTTGTTAAAATATTATGTATACTGGGTGGGCCAATAAAAGTGAGAACATCTAGTAAAATATTACACTACGAAATGTTCTCACTTTATTGGCCCACCCTGTATATGTGAAGTTTAATAGCTGTAGAGAGTGGTGTGTCCATATGTATAGCAGGCAAATATGTTCATTCCCTTAACCACTGCAATTAATTAATAAATTGTATATGAGAAACTTTAAAAAATGAATATAAATACACATTTTTCCTTGAACTAGATTTTTTTACGATGTGGGATAGACTATATCAAATCAATGCAGTGGAAATTTAGGCCTAATCTAGAAATCTATTAACATAAAAAGAAATTTAAACATACATAATATTCACAATGTTTACTCTCCCAAACAACATCTCTGTCCATGCTTTCTCAAGCTTTAGGATATGAGGGGCATCTAAGGACTCGGTACGTCTTGCAGTAATTACTTCTGCATCAGCCTCCACTTGAAATGAAGCCATTTTCTGTACAGTTGTACAGTGACAGATTAAAGCTAAGGGTTTAGTTTTAAGATTATATCTGTAAATTAAAACAAATAAAATAATTGCTTTACAAAATTATTTTATAACTGTTATTATTAGAGGTGGCTAAGCTAATTTTTAACAAAAAAAGTTGAAATGAAATCAGAAAGTAAAGTAATTATAAGTAATAATGAATTAATAATAATTTAATTTAGCCTATTTTTGTTTGCACAAAGTCATCCATATTATTATTGCTAATAAGTTTTGTTATTATTAGTGGTAGTAGAAGTATTTACACAAACTGAAATAATTAGTTAAAATCATGTGTCGCTGGCTTTCGGTATTTCAAGCAATGTAGTCAGTTAAAAATAGAGTAATGCGCCATCATTGTCTTAGCAACGTAAACTTCCTGTTCTGTCATGCACGCGTATTGGTAAACCAGAAGAGCGGTAAACTATTGCATCGTCTGCTGATTTAAAATTGATTAAAATTGCCACCAAAAAAAAAGGACAAATAATCTTTAAAAAATATATATTTAATAAAATTAAAATGGGAGAGCAGTGAGGGGTCATCCATTAATTACGTCAACAATTTTTACGCAATTTTTTACCCCCTCCACTCATTGTCAACAACTGTCAAACTTTCGATGACCCCCCTATTTAATTATGTCAACATTTTATATCCCCCCCCACCCACCCACAAAAAAAAATAATTATAATATAAAAAAAATTATAAATACATTTTGGTTTGTGTAGATCTATTTAACTGACACATAAAATTGTAGGGGAAAAAATTACATGTTTAGCTTGTTAATCAACAAGTTACAAAGGTTTTACACTTAAATTTTGTAAGGCAGAATCTATTTAAAGGTTGTTAAGGACTAAATATCATTGTTTGTGGAAGTTTAAATATGATTATTGTCAGTACAGCTGACAATTAATTAATAGTAAAGTTTCTAGATGCTATTGTCTTCCCATGGAGTAGCCAGTTGTTGCTCTATCGTAGCAATGGGCATCAAGGACATCATTTGGTATGGCAAGGGGGGGGGGATTTGCCCCCCCCCCCCCCCCCCCCCCCCCCCGAGTGGGGGGGTTTTTTTTTTTTTTTATTTTTTTTTTTTTTAGGGGGGGGGGGGATTTGCCCCCCCCCCCCACACACACACACGATTGTGCGAATTTTTTTTTTTTTAAATTGTTATGTACTGTGGCGCCTCCAGTTATAAACAACTTAAGAAACCGACCCTTCCCCGGAAAAAAACCCTGAAATGACGCCCCTGATGGGCATAGTCTATAGTAGCTGATTTATCATTTTCATCTTGCGGAATTGATATAGGCCTACCAGACAAGTCAACTTCTTCCTTATCTAACCATTCAGCACTTAAAATAGAAGTATTGTCGGTGTGAGCAATAATTGCCGTAAGCTCTCTCTGTCTTTGACTTGGTATAGCTGTTATTGAACACCAATGAGTTGGAGTTTTTTTTTTTTAAATTGAAATCCATGTACAATAATGTGTTAATCATTCCAGGGAGCAGATTAAGAGAAAAATGACAGATGAAGAGATGCCAATTTTTGACTTCTGGGGCCGTCCATAAAGTACGTCACGCTATTTTTTACCATTTTACCCCCCTCCCCCTGTCAAAAACTGTCACAAATCTCGGACCCCCCCCCCCAAGTACGTCACACTTTCAAACATTTAAAAAAAAAATTAACACCTAATTAAAATTTAATCTAAAACATACTTCACTAAAAGTACGTCACGCTATTTTTTACCATTTTACCCCCCTCCCCCTGTCAAAAACTGTCACAAATCTCGGACCCCCCCCCCAAGTACGTCACACTTTCAAACATTTAAAAAAAAAATTAACACCTAATTAAAATTTAATCTAAAACATACTTCACTATTAAACTGTATTAAAATATAAAATTTCCACTTAATTTCCACTATCACATTATTAAAATGACTTTAATTGTAAAATAGTTAATTGTCAACAGTTGTCACAGTTATTCATTGAAGCAGTAACTCAAACTAGATTGAATTTGGAAACAAAAATTGCAATAATTAGACTAGACAATTATTATATAATACACATCATTTATCTGCTGCTTTTTCAGTTACAATAGGTGAGGTCAAGATTTAGATAATCTTCCGATTGTGCAATCTTTTTACACAGGTTCAGAAGTATATTAGAGAAACTTGACCTCACCAAATGATTAAATAATAAAAAGGACAGTGATATAATTATGCAGCGGACAACAAAGAAATAATAATACTTCAGGAAAGACGAAAGCAAGGCTATACATAAAACAAGGCTTCGCCACAGCATACTAGCTCTCCTAGCGAGAGGAATCGTGAACAACACATTCAGGAGATACGCATTTCATGCTATTTTGACATCAAACTAATTAAAATGATACACCTTTCTGGAGCGTGACGTACTTTATGGACGGCCCCTCTCTTGCACTAACAAAGTGTGCAAACATTCTGACCAGCCATCTGCAGTGCATAGAAAGACACACATTAAAAAACTCGTATACTTATAGTGTTCAAAGTCTAAACATACATGACTATTTACACTCATTGAATTGTTTAAAATAATGTACGAACCAGTCAATTTTTAAGATTAACACATTCGAAGAAAAAAAACATGATCGTTGACGTCAACTAATCTAAAAATCCCACCTCCCCCTTCTGTCAAGCATTTCCAAACAACCACCCCACCCCTCTATTTGTTGACGTACTTAATGGACGCCCCCTGAGAGGAGAGATAGGAAGAAGGGTGTCAAATTAATTTTCAAAAAGCAATAAATTATCATTTATTTTAGGATGCCTGGCACTGGCCTGTACGACAACAGAGTATCAAAAATCAATGAATTGAATGAATGATTTTTATGACAATCGATGGTGTGGACTTCAATATGGACATGGAACAAAACAACAGCATATCAAATCTGTATGATTTTCATAGGACCCCTATCTCTTGGACAATTTTTAGTAAATTAAATGGTGAAACTGGCATTAATATTACTATCATTTTGTTTTACTAAATTCTAATGGTACCCGGGTGCGAATGGCGGTGCTGCGTGTCGGGGTCCATTTTGACTCAATGCTATTCGGATGTATTTTGTGGTAATTTGTGGTAAATTTGATTTAAACTGAAGAATTAAGTTTACAAGCATATAGTCAATTCAATTATCTTTCATTTGATTCCTCATTTTGTCTTACAAACCCAAAAATAATACTTTAAATAGTTTTTTTAATCCCAACCTCTCACTTCTGATACCCGGTGCGAATAGCCACTTCGTATTTAAATGTTAGTTTAGTTCTATTCATTTCTATACTACACCAGAGTGTACTGTTCTCTCAGTAACAATGAGTAATTTTTAATAAGGGATCCCATCAAAATTTTTAGCCCACCGGGACAGAATCCCACTAGAATGCGGGATCCAACTGGGATTGGGATCCCAACTGGGATTGGGATACGAACGGGGTGGCACAGGGATGGGGAACTCACGGGATCAGAATGCAAATGGTATCGGGAACCCACCGGTTTTTAAACCCACCGGTATCATGATCCCACTGGGATCGGAAAACCACCGAGATCGGAAAATCACGAGATCGGAAAATCACCAGATGGAAACCACTGGGATCGGGATCCAACCGTAAATAAACCATCATATAACATAGGTAGTGGTTAAAAGAAAGAAGGATGTATTGAAATTGATAAAATTACATAGTAAATTACGAGTAGTTCACAACATAGATTTTACTGTCCTGAGCATTTGGACTTCCAGCAAATAAATACCATCATGTGATCGAGCGCGATTTTACCGGAAATAGCTCAGTTTTATCACAGTGAGTTTTAACTGAGTTGCAATACGCAGGTATGGTTTGTTTGGCCCAGCAATCCCAACAAGAAGGTTAAGACTTAAAATGTTTATAAGTTAACTGGTAAATTAATCAATAATATCGGAATGGAAACAGATTATTATAATGATGAATTTGAGCCTCCTTACAGTTTAAGTGATTGCAGAAGACAACTAATGAATGATTTTGCAGAAGTAAGTGTTATTTTATTTTATTACTTTTTGTAAATTAATGATTAACTATGACTATAAATATTAACTTAAATCAAAACTACTTCATAGTTAATACAATTAATAATTAATTGTTGTAAGTAAATTAATAAACTACACAGTTTAATAAAGTTAAAATAAATAATTATTTTTGAGTGAACTGTAGGCCTAACTAAAAAAAAGTATGAGTGAGCAAATTTAGGTAATCTACCACTTTTCTATTTTAAAAATTGTATTTACAATCATAAATGAAAATGTAAAATAAAATAATTTTATATTAATAATTAATATTATCAGTTAAAAGAAAATAACCCTTTAAATTTAAATAGGCCAAATTAAAATAATAAATAGCACCTCAAGCTGGAACAACATATTTTTTTAATAAATAACAATAACATTAACATTCAACATTTGTAATTTATCATAATTTATACAATCAATATGTTATTATTATTAACATTAACCTTGTTACTTACAATATTTATTTTCATTAGTATTTTCAAAATTACTGTAAGGGTTTTCTTTTAGATTTAGGTGTTAATCAGGGCCAGGGCAATTTTAAGAATTTTAAGCTTAGGCCTAGGCGGCATTAGGCCCAGGCCTAGGCTGGCAAATTGTCTATACTATAGTGAGTAACTGAGGATTGGCTAGTGAGGAGTTAAGAACTCTCTTATATCTGTGCATATCTCTGTTTGACCATAAAATTAGGCTTGAGCCTTTTTTAAAATTGTATTTTATGGTTTAGTTTATAGTATTTTAGTACAACAATATAATTTGTGTTGAATTGCTCCTGATAATGACCATACAAGTTTCAAGCAAGTAAAGAAGAAATCACAAAAATTTAGATGTCCCACTTTTTTTTTTCAAAAGAAATCAAAAGATTTTTTAAAGACAACTTCAAGTTCTGGTATGGTCAAATTTTTATGGATGGTTGGCAACCTTGGCATATGGAGAAAAATATAAAAAAAAATTTTTACTGACAAATATTCTCAACATCCACAATAATTGCAACGAAAAAAGTTTTTACTGATATATTTTCAAAAATGCTTGTTGAAACTCTGAAGCCAAAAATATTTAAAATATCCATACATATGTTTATATGAGTAATATGACTCTTTAATATATACATCTGTTTTGTCTGCTAAAAAGGGGTTTCTAGGCGAATCATTCATTGCTTTTACCTTCAGTAAGTTTTCTCCATAATTTTAACACACTTAAAATAATGTATAATACTCATACATTTGGAATTATTTTTGTCTTTTTATATTATATATTTTGTAATTTTATCTTACATTGTTGTGTTGAACAATTATGTTTCTTACTCTTAGATTTACGGATTTGACATTAGAAGCATTGTTAAGTTTCATGGTGGCAAATATGCTAAAGCACATAAGGCCCTTTCCATTGTGCGTGCTGAACTGAAAAAACCCAGTCAAGGTTAGTTTGTAGAATGTTAATTAATTTAACTTGGGTATTCATCTTCTTCCATTTATCTGTCAGACATCTACTCCAGACATCCTCACAAATCAGGCTAAATCAGTGTTTCCTTTGTCAGTCCAATATTAATATAAGGCTTCTGCTCCAATCATAAATTTATGGCACATGTTGTAGGTCCGGTTATTGAGATTGATTCATTGTCAAAAGATCACAACTTGTTCTCTCTTAGTCTTCCTTGTTTTAATATAAATAGTAACATTTATTTTTTTTCTCATGATAATTAAATTGTTGTTTTGACATCTTTAAAAGTTGTACCTTTGCAAATCCACTTTAGTTTGTACACTACTTTGTTTCCTTCTATGCCACAGTGTGCCTTTATCAATGGTAGGCACATCTTTTACAGCAAATAGCCAAGTGGCACAGATCAATCATGTTTCACTCTGTCAGGGCAGGGCATCTGTGAAGATTTAAGACTTGTTTTTTTTAGCTTTCATTTTCTGTACTATGAGCGGGTCTGACATTTATTACTCAAAAATTATTGTTAATGTGATTAAATAAATTTACAAATTTAACTCCACCAATTCCCTGAACCTTAATATTTTTTATAAAATCTTCAACCATAATAATATCAAGAATTTAAAGTCTAATGCGAAAAAAGTAAAATGAGCAGATTTTAACATTATTTCATTTTATCTTGTTAATACTTTTGTGAGTCTATGTGTGTATTGTAACTTGTTTCATGAGTCAAAATGACTGAGTGCTTCCCTGTGTTGTTTACTTAGGTTTGTAAGTGTCCATATTGTTTGTTTTTTTAAATCTGTTTTCTGTCACAGCTACTTGGGCTTTTTTTATGCTATAGGTAAGGGGAATGATGTTGATGGTCAGCACCTTGAGATAAAAAAAATAGTTTTCAGTTAAATTATATAATTTTCTTAAAAACATGCACTTACGTTTTTTAATATCTACAGTCGTTGCACCATGGATTAAGATTCTTGTATAAATAACCTCTTTGTGAAATTATGATAAAGACATACATTTGTGAAGTATTTTCATAATACTAGCACTTATTGCAAATATTTATATGTTTTTAACATATATTGATATTACAGATAGTCAGGAAAAACATGTGACAGTTGAACTTCAAAATGGTAATAAATTAATGAATTATTTCTAAGTGTTTTTATAAGGATATAAATAAAAGAGATAATTTGGTAAACTTTCTGTTAATGGGTATATTTTAATAACAAAAATCTCTCAACTTAAAAATTATTTTAAACTGGTATTTGTCTTTTAAATGCAAAGAATTCTCTAAAATATGCAATAGCGAAGAATGGTTAATCTGTTTTTCTTTAAAGAACATGGATATAAACAAGATTTTCAAGTGTCTAAAATGTCAAGGAAAAGACCTGTACAAAAGTCATATAAGACACCAGTGCTGCTGAGACCAGAAGTCAACTTTGTTAAGGAGCAAGCCATAATGCATGTATCAGAATCTGCTGGGGTAATAATATGAGAAATACTTGATCTGTATCATAAACTTTACAATTGTTGGAATTTAAGAACAACAGGAACATATTTCAGGCAAAAATTGTTTTAATATTTCACAGTAGACATAAATTGTTAGTTTGTAATGTCATTTCACTTGAAAAATTATAAAATATACCTTTAATTATTTTTCTATAAGGAATAGAACACTAAACCTCTTTCAATTTCCCTTTTAGAAATAAAACTGGGGGAAAAGAAAAACTTTGCATTTCCTGAAACTCCTACCCTCTGAATAGTGCCTGAAAGTAGCAAACATTCTAAAATAAACAAAATATATTAGCCTTACATTTGTTTATGATTTTAATAAGACCTAATTAAAATAATTTTTCAGGTTTCTATAAAAGCGGTCAGCCCTGTCAGCATTGCAGAAGTTTCAAATACTATTTCATGCCATTGCTGCTTCGCCTCTTGTGATTTTGAAATGATGGCACAGTGTGAAGAAGGGCACTTGGTTTGTGTGGATTGTTTCAAGTCTTATGTCCAAGAAAAGTTATTTGGTGGTGGAAAGGTAACTTTAAAAAAAAAACTTGACCGTAAATTGTAAGAATATTGGTCTCTTTGTGTATGGGTGGCTCAATGACATCTGGTCACGCACGCTGTTTTTCCTTGACTAGATTATATTAGATTTAGTTATTTTAAACCATTGTCTATCAAATGTTGCTTTATGAAATTATTTTGAACAAATGGTAGTGAGTTTTTTTATATTGATATTACTTATTAAAATACCTAAAGCTAAGCTATTTGTTAAAGAAGGTATTTTAATTATGACTAATTTCAGATAAAACTTGTATGTATGGCCTCTGAATGTTCTTCAGTATATCCAGGAAGTAAGAAATATTTCATTATAAATTATATCAATTGCATTTTTTAAGTTTGATTTTGTCATTTATATTAAAGTTGATTATCATACAATCATTTTGTATGTGGTGAAACCAGATATTTAAAATAACTCAATCATTTTAAGTCTAATCTAATTCACATTAAAGATCAAATAAAAAAATTAAATTAAACATTTAATATTTAATGCTAGATCAAATGTTAGTGTTAGTTGCTCTACAAAATATTTCTTTTAAATGAAATATTCTTAGGTGAACTCCAGAGATGTCTTGAACCCAAGGTTTGGAGCAAGTATGAGGAGAGAGTTATGGAGGAAAACTTAAATATGGCAGGGGTTGCCAGAGAATTGATCAGGTTAAATATATTGGTGTTTTTTTCCCCACAATTTAAACAGTTATTTGAAATTAAATGTGGCAATAATATCTTTTCACCTCAGATGGCCCTTTATTTTTTAGGTAATAGGCAAACAGGTGACATAGGCTTTCATTGTATTTAGGGTAATAATAATAATTTTGCTTTTTAAGAAAAAATTTATAAAAAATATTAATATTAATAGTTGCTTTAATATTAATACATTAATTGAACCATTTACAGAACCATTGTTCTGTTTTTTAATGAATGGGTCTTAAGAAAAAGAAAAGACCTAGAAAAATATACACAAATTCTTTTAAGGTAAGTCCATTTGTAAAAATAGATCAAAGAGCTTTCTTTCATCTTACTTTTTGTTTTTATGATTTTATTTAATTTAACATTTATCATAACTTTTTAATTTTTACATTCATATATAGATGCTCTAGTTGTGATTTTGCTGCACTGCTTTCACCTTCTGTCAAGATGTTTCGTTGTCTTAGAGAAGACTGTCAGAAGGTACAAACATTAATACTAATTCCGTTACTGATAAAAGTATTATGTCTCTTTTATAGGGAGTTGATAATGGTGGTGTTATCTTAAGGAACATTAAATATTGGAGTGTAATACTTTTTATATTTTAGAATAGCCAGGGACATACTGTTATGGCTTAGCAAGTTAAACAAGGAAATAGTATATAATTATTAGTAAGGGAATGGGTGGGGTGTACGTTACCAAATCTCAGAAGTTTCTACAAAAGATTATTTAATGAAAAAATCATGAGATTATATCCTTCAACTAAATCTACAGCTTATGATTATTTGCAACAGGCTGTATGTCGTGACTGTGGCATAGACTGGAATAGCCATGTTGGACTGGACTGTAAGGAAGTAGAAAACAAAGAGGAATCCCTGAGACTAGAATAGTAGGTTGTCCATTGACTTGTAATTAAAAGTAGCAAAAATTTATCTAGTGCTGCATCTGCATGTGTTTGAATTTTTAAAATTGGAAAAATTTAATTTTAACTCTTTCTCTCCGGATCAATGCGCCCATTGTCGATTTTAAATGAGGTTACGGAAGGATCGTCACATTAATCGTATAATTATAATCCTAGTAGTAGTAGTACTAGTGACAAAATAATGAAGGTGATTATTCATCAGCTGATGAACAACCAGCCCGCCCTCAGCTAAAGTGCCTTGTAGAAGAGCTAATACTGTTCCTACTATAAATAATGCATATTCTAATTGGAAAGCTGCTGATCTTAGCACTAAAACTGAGTGCACTTACAGATTTTTAAATTTGAAAAATGTAGGTGTAAATATGGAGCTTGTATTGTGACTAGTAAGTCAGTTGACCTAGACTGTATTTTTCACTTTGCTAGACACACATATTATTGGCAAGCTTGTACTGTCAATAAATGAGTATGCTTCCTACAGAGTTAAAATCAACACTCCAAAATGCAAGAGATCTTTTTTTAGAGACTGGAAACCTGTCAATAATTATGAGACCTACAAATTTCTGGCAGTAACAACAATGATGGAGATGAACTCTCGTCCATTTGTTCATGACTTTTGATCAATTGGATGCTTACACCATGGTATGTTACAATGTTTGAGAGAGAAAAATTCTCTACATGCTACAAGAAATAAGTGTAAAATGTAGCCCTTACAAGACCAAAAGATTAGAGAAAATCTAGAAAAATAACCCTCAGAAATTCAAACAACAACTTGCGGACAGATAAACAGAATATGCTGCGACCATTATTCCAGAGGGGGGAAATTTTTGAAGTTCCAGGCTGTGGACATCCCTGTGCCATTGAGAGACTTATCGGAGCAAAACATGTGCCTATTAGCTCCAAAAAGGACTTTGTGCAAACACTGTAGAACAAGGCGAACTGTACCGGTATACCTTTGTGCTGAATGTGAGTCAAATCCACAACTCTATATGGATTGTTTTCAGGCTTACCATAGCTAAACCCAGATGAAAAGATATGACAAATTTATGGTAAATTTTCAATTTACCATAATAAATTTTAATACGTCCAAGAATACAATGCAAATATTTACTAATAGCAACAGATTGCTTCCAGTGGAAATAGTTAGTATTTTACGGACATTTTTTGTGTGGCTGTAACAATGGATATTGTGTTTTGGTGTTTCATTTTTTTTTCTTTATTTTTTTAATGTGATCTTTATTATTTGTAATGCACACATGGATATTACTCACTTCTGTCAGGTTCACCGAAACATTTTATAGAAAAACTGCAGAAAGTTCAAAACTCTGCTGCTAGGCTTGTTCTTAAGGCAAAAAAACGTGATCACGTCACTCCACTACTCCACTCACTACATTGGCTCCCTATACAGGCACGCATTGACTACAAGCTGTCTCTTCTCTGTCACAACTTTTTCTCGGATTCCTGCCCTTCCTATCTAACTGAACTTCTTTCTGTCTATTCACCCCTTCGACAACTTCGCTCCTCCGCAGACTCGCGTATTCTGTCCGTTCCCAAGACACGCACTAAATTATATGGTGAACGATCTTTCTCTTTCTGCGCCCCCAAACAATGGAATTCTTTGCCACTACACATCCGCAATATAACAACCACACAGGCCTTCAAAACTGCACTCAAAACACATCTATTTAAACTATACTACTCTGACTGAGTCTCCTCCTATAAACCGATAAACGTACATGGGTTTCCTTGTAAAAATGTCTGGTGTGGGTGGATGAATATACCTATGGTGTTGTTTTGCTTATATGTTGTTTTATTTCATTTATGTATTTTATTTTTATATTATGATTATGCCTCTTTGCTATATATGTACAGCGCGGTGAGCCCAGCCCTAGGCCGGGGTACCGCGCTATATAAGACCACTTATTATTATTATTATTATTATATAGCTCAGGAAAAAAACTTTTGTTTCACTTTGGATTATAAATTCCTCTTTGTGTGACTTGGACTGATCGTTTTGTGAACATTTGGTGAGTTTTTTATTAAATTTATCTACTTTCCTTAAATCATAAACACATTTATATATTTAAATTTAAACCCAAGTCTGTATTGTCTGTAAAGAGCATACATTCCCCTTTAATTCCATACCAAACTTAACGTTTTCTGATGAAAAACAAAAAAGTTATGATGGTTTAGAGATAACACAGTAGTGCGTAACAAATATGCAAAATAGATTCCGTCAGAACTTGGAAAACAATTCCGGAGAGTAAGAGTTAATCATGATTCATAATCAATCAAATAAGTTATATTTTCATGAGTTGCATTTTCATTCTTTTATTTGTTGTCAGTGAAGAGAAGATGACAAAAGCTAAGGTGCGCACTTGTGAATCATGCAATACTCAGTTCACTAAAGAAGGTGGTTGTAACAAAATTATATGCCGCTGTGGTGCAACAATGTGTTACATTTGCCGGACTTCAAAAGTGAGTAGTATTTTGCCTGTTCATGCCATGTTAGCTTATTATAAAGAGTGATACCTAGGTATGTCTCCACTTCTTCTTCTAAATCTTAAGGGCCCACAATCAATTTATTGATCATTTTGGCTCCTATGCATGTAGATGGGATTTGCAATGTTTCTGTTCCTGGTCTTGATGAGGAAATTTCACTGATTTCTAGTGCCACTTTGTGAGGGAATCATGCACTAGGGGTTTGAAGGCTTGAGGCAATAGACACGAATGTGTCTAGTGTTTTCGCTTCAACCGTTCCTTTTGAAAGATTGTTCCAGTCCCTGATTGTCTTGGGCAGGAATGAGCAGCTCCTATACTGGCTTCTTGCTGGTATGAGCCTGAATTGCCTGTCATGGCCTCGTCGCTGTCTATGGGAGCTGTCTATGGGGGAGAGGGACGAGTTTCTGTTTAATACTGGAACAGTGGACCAGCCCATTATTTATCTTGTACATCATGGAGAGCCTGGATTGTCGTCGTCGTTTCTCCAATGGTGACCAGCCTAGTGTTTCTAGCATGCTGCCAACACTAGAGGTATTCCTGTAGTGGTTTAGGACAAAGCGTGCTGCTCGTCGCTGGACCGCCTCCAACCTGTCAATGCTCTTCTGGGTAAATGGGTCCCAGACTGAAGATGCATAATCTAAAACCGGACGGACAAAGGCTTTATATGCTCTTTCTTTTACACAGGAGTTGCCAATCTTTAGATTTCGCCTTAAGAACCCTAGGGTCTTGTTTGCTTGGTTACATACATTGTTAATATGCTCATCCCAGCGGACCCCTCTTTGAATGGTAACACCCAGGTACTTTACGGAGGAAACTGGCTCAAGTATATGGCCGTGCAGTTCGTATTGGTAGATTAGAGGAGTACAACTTCTAGAGACTGATAGTGATTGTTTATTGTGAAATCTGCAACTGGGTGAATTCCCCATCCAGAAATCGACAACCATTTCTTTCACTTTTGAGGCATTTAACTGAAGAAAATTTTCATTGCATCGATAAAGCTTGTAACTAAGTTGTGGTATTAGCTTTCTTTCCACTTTAGATATTAAGCCAAGGTGGTATTATCAGCAAATTAAATAACTGGAACATGTTCCTCGGGCTCTGGGTATAATTGGTATATATATTGTATACTATGGACTGGGTAGGGAGAGAATGCAAAAAAAAAAAAACGAAGCAATATTTTTTATTTTGAAGTGTGGTTGAATAGTGTTAAATGCTGAAAAGTCTAAGAAAAGCACCCTAGCATATTTTTTAGGGCTTTCCCATAAGAGTAATCTTCTGTACTTCTGACAGAATTATAACAAATTAGTGGGGTCAAGTTGTTGCTGTACTTGATTAAAAATAATTTAAAAGGATAATTTTCTCAAAACATTGCATTACAATAGAGGTAAATGCAACAGAATGTAACTCATTATTACAAGAACTTTATTTTTCTTTTGCATTGGTATAATGTCTGAAGTTGTCAATACCAGATTTTTTTAAATATTTGTATTTATTTTCTAATAAAATAAATTACGTTTAAATGTTTGGTTTAATTTATTTTTAAAAAAATCTTACTAGATAAATTACAGTCATTTTTGTAACCATCCTCGTGACCCTGGTAATGGATGCAATGTATGCTCTGCATGTAGTTTATGGACCAATCCTGAGGTATGTGTTATACTGTTTTTAAAATTTACAAATAATAATAATAAAGTTTATTTTTTTAAAATCACGCTTCATCCACAAAGGCTCGAAGCGTGGTACAAAGTCAACCATATTAAAAGAGAAATGAAAACATCTATATTTTACCACATTAAATCACAAAACGCAACACTACAAAAACTACAAACAAGCATACCCATTCAAAGTCTTTCATCCCTTTCAACTATAAACAACATAAGCCAATTTACATCTAAGAGATAATAGCTAGCTGGAAAAGATGGATCTTATAAGATTAGTTTTCCAAAGCTATGTTTAAGTTCCTTACATTTTGATTTTTTTTTTTTTTAAATATTAACAAAACTGTTTAAGGAGGATGAGAAAAGAGCAATACAGGAGATAAAGAATGAAGCGATGAGTAAAAGAAGGGTTCTAGGTAAGTTTATGATAGTTTATTTGGTATTCTTTAATTGTATGCAACTTAAGAATTATCACATAAACTTTGATGTTCATAAAAAATTTGTGTAGCAGTGTGTTGAGTGACAGCTGACAGATTTAAATTTATTTAGTTTATAAACTCAAGAAATTCATGTCCCGAGAAATATAGCAAAATAAAAATTTGTTCTTAGAAGTCTTGCATAAAGAGTGTAGAAGAAAAATACAAAGAAAAAACTAAGAAGAAAAAGGATAATACCTGAAAAGATACAAATAGTATGTGTTAACATTTATAATGTCCTGTCTAACATTGAATTTCATTGCTAACATTAAGCGTGTTTAAAAAAACTCTGCAATTACAGCTATGACAAATGTACTTAACTAACAATACAGATGCATGATTAACATATAGTACCTGTTATACATATGGTAATAATTATTGGAATTATTACTTTAATGAAGTTGATTGTGAATTCATGTGGCAAAGTTTAACTCTGTGCAGTCCAGTGTTTTATTTTTTGTGTTGTTTTTTTGTAGGTCATCTCATCATAGGATGCCATAAGAAGAGTAGTTAATTAATACCAATCATATTAAATATTTAATGGGTTCAGAATTGAATAGGGATTCATAGTGTATACAATTTGATTAAAAGTGATTCTGTTTTTTTGTTTTTTTTTCCAATCATGATTGATCTGTACAAATGAGTTTGAATTTAATTATTTATTTTTTACACAAACATAGAGTAAGTGTGAGAGAGAGAGGGAGGTGGGGGGGGAGACTAGAAGAAATATTTATAAATTTATTTGTATTTAATTCTGCATATATATTAAAATGTATATAAAAAAAAATTAAATATTATATATTTATTAAAATGCAGTCTTAATAGTTTTAATGAGTAAATTTAGACAAGGGAACAGTTAATGCAGAATTAATCAAATGCAATGTTTAAAAACTATTTTATAATTTAAAAAAATCCTATTTACTACAAATACATTTAAATACATTATAAAAACCAATTTTAATTAATTATTTGTTTAAATTGTTACATTTTAATAAATCTTAAATAAATAGAAAAAATAATAATAAAGCTATAGCTTACATAAGGAAATCAGGCCTAAACAATTACAAACACAGTGAGAGTCTAAGCTTAAGGCCTTAAGGGATGTTCTAATAATAAACAATTTTCCTTAGACAGAAATGGTTATCACTGTCGGTAACACTGCTGCATCGAATTAGGCTCATGTACTTTAGTAAAGCTAAAAAAAAAGAGTAGAGATCTGTAGGTGTTGTTTCCTTCCAATTAGCAAGAGGTACTTCTTTTCCTCTCATATGGTTGGCAGAAGCATTGGCCTAATCACAATGCTTTTCAACATGATCTCCTGACAGATAAAGCGTTTGAAGAAATCTCCTGTGGGTGATAAATAGTTTCTTTTTAAATTGCAGGTTAGCATGACATACAAGCAGTATTGTATTATCAGATATATAACAATTGTATAAGAGTTATAATATAAATTATTATATAATAGTAGGATTAGAAATGTGACTTTTTTTGGTGCAAAAATAATTACCATATTTTCCGGCGTATAAGACGACTTTTTAACCCATGAAAATCTTTTCAAAAGTAGGGGGTCGTCTTATACGCCAGGGGTCGTCTTCTGAGCTGGTGTACAGCCCAAACCCTAGATTTTAACAGGAAAATTAGGGGGTCGTCTTATATGCCCAGTCGTCTTATATGCCGGAAAATACGGTATCAAGCATAAAATCTTCAATCTTAGGCCTATGGCCTACATAATATATAAGATAAGATTCTTTTATTGATCCAAATAAATGAAAAAGTTTTTTGATTGCATTTTACATATTTTCAGCACATACATAAACAATTTAAACACAGCTCATGTGACATTTAAGTATTTCACTAGTGAAAAAAACAGCCATTCAGTGAATTATCTTAGCCACATCAGGGAGTTATTTGTTCTCATTTAGATTTGTGACTTTAGGGAGCCCATGCTGGTAAATTTGTACAGATAATTCGTACAGATTGGGGAACAAAAGATTTTTTATATCTTTCAGTCCTCGCCCTGAGAGAAAGAATTCGTACCAACAGGCTGATCCTAAGTATCTCATAATCTGTGATGAAGAGGGTGCGATGTATCATCTAAAATTTGTTTAATTTTAGGATAACATCTTGCTTCAAATAGTTCTTCAAGTGAAGGATGTTTAGTTTGTCCTAGCTTTATTGATTTGTCTGTTAATTCAGTGTTTAATATCACACCTTAAATTCCCACACCAGCAGGTAACATCGAAATGTAGTAGGCTACCAATTGTTTCACTGTAGAAAAATTTGACTTATATCATTCATTAGTCTTGCAATTATTAATATCTTATATTACATAACCTGGAGTTTTTAGTTTTTGCATTCCATGTTTTGTTGCCTGCTTTTCAGAATTGAGAATATGGAGACCAGGTTTTCTTTCTGGGAGTAATTTAGGTTTGGCCTGAGGGGGTCCCTTGTCAACATCTCCATTTGTTTTTTTTATCCAAGTCAAATTGGCAATTTATTATCCGCATTAATTAGATTTAAAAAATAAGGTTTTATGCATAAATCCCTAATAAATTTTTTAAAATGTTAAATTAATAACGTCCATTGTCTACTTATTAGAGTCAGGCACACCACAAAATAATAACAAAGAAACTGCAATCTGCTGATTTGTAAACAAAAACTTTAAAAAATATATTTTTAAAGCCAAAAAAAAAACTATTTGAAAATAAAATAATCATTTACAATGTTGTAAGAATATAACTGGGATCCTTTTATTTAATTGCGCAATATAATTTTTTTGTTCAGATTATTTAGAAATGTTAATTTTATAGGCCTCATTGTGTGAAAACATAGACTTACTTTGTTTGAGGTATAGAATCATCCACTTCTTTATCCAATGTTGTTTCATATTCCTATGTTTCCCAGTCAGATGAATAACTTAATTGTAGGCTCATATTGGACTTTATAAATGTTTTTTATTGAAACAGCTAGCTCGATTCAAATGAAGAGAACAAAATGGCAGCTAGCTCGATTCAAATGAAGAGAACAAAATGGCAGCTAGCTCGATTCAAATGAAGAGAACAAAATGGCAGACGTACACTCACCTCACTCATTTTCATTTACAAATTATGGGGTTTTTTTTTAAAATAAAATATTTTATTTAATTTATAAATTAAATCTTTTTTCTTATAATAATTTTACTTCTTAACTTAACTAAATCAAAAATATATTTAAAAAAAAATAAAAAAATTTGCTCCACGCCCTTTCCTATAGTTTGACTGCACAGAGTTAACTTTTTGCATGTTCACTGTCTTACATTCAGAATCAGTGATATGTGAGGGCTAACATACAGGTATTGAAATTTCTATTGTACTGTTATCCATGTATGGTGTCTATTTCAAGATGCACATATAGCAGGACAGTTACTACAATTTTACAATGTTATTATAGAGTATTGCAACTGTTAGTTTGATACTTGTATCAATCAATCTTAAGACAAAAGATCATTTCATCATGTCTACTATATTAATACAACTGTTAATAGTATCCAACCACATGCACCATTTCCTATGTGAGAATTTAGCACATGGCAGAACTGTTACTACAAATGTTTTAAGATACTGTTGTATCAATCGCTTATAAGCATATTGCATTGTGTTAAACCAGTACACTATAACGGTTACATAATGCTCTCATACACACTGGTATCTAATTCATTGTAATAATTCTTTTTACAGCTGTATGTTCAACCATCACAATATCATGGTTATCTGTCAAATTGTTGGAGCTAACCAGTGATTAAAACACTGCCTATTGTAAATAATGAACAGCAATCTTACGTTACTAACACTCAACAACTGCATTCTCCAAACGTGAAAATATAAAGGTGTATTTAATACACCTTTATAAATTTTCTTCTACTTCTACTTACAAAGAGCCCAAATGGCTCCATCGAACATTGGCGTACTTTAAGGATACAATTCAAACTTTGAATGATTACCCATTTGCACGAAATAGTCGCTCGAACATAGGATAAAGTGACTTCTGCTAGATTCTCTGTGGGAAGTTGACAGTCCTGGTAGACTCAAATAAAAGTCAAAATCCCTGACAAGAGCCCTGAAGACTTATCTGTGTCTGTTCATGTTAAGTCTCAGCTATCTAAGATAAAATTTTATATAATTATATAAGTGAAATGGTCTTTGAGATATACTAAATAGAATGGGTTGGGACCCCCTAGGGATGAATGTGAAAACTCTTAATTACTTAATATTACAATATCCTCTAAAGATGTAAATTTTTAAATACACTAAGATATATAAAATAATTAAGAGCATAATTCACTAGGGTTCCAGAGAAATGAATTATTGAACATGTACAAAAAGCACACATTGTGATTCTCTATCTAAGCCTGGTATAACAGTGGGGAGAGAAGCAGTTAGCACAGTATTGTGGTAACCTTACCCCTGTGTCAAATTCCACAACGGTGGTACCTTAGGCTATGGTTTGTGGCACACACACTGCCATATTTGTATAGCATAAAAATTAATAGAATGTTAGTTTGTTTTTAGGTGTATAAAATTCAATAAGTCTTGGTGGGATCCCAGGAAATTTTAAAAACATCTCATTTTTAAAAAGGAGTACTGTCATTCCAATTTCTTTTGTTGTAACTAAAGACTATAATCTTTTCTTTGGTAGGTTATAACGACATTAAGGTCATAGGCGTACCAGATGAACTGGCAGCAGCGGAAAAACATGACGAAGCTAAAATGATGAACCAGCCTAACCAAAACCTGCACCAACAATTAAATCATCAGCAATTACAGGCTCAGGTTCCTGTTGAGAACCGGAATCCAAATCTGCGCCCACCAATGCAAAATCGGCTTCCTGGTCATGACCAAAATCCTAATTGGAGGCAACCAATGCAAAATTGGCTTCCTGATCATAACATAAATCCTAATTGGAGGCCACCAATGCAAAATTGGCTTCCTGATCATGCCCTACATCGTAATTGGAGGCCACCAATGCAAAATTGGCTTCCTGATCATGCCCTAAATCGTAATTGGAGGCCACCAATGCAAAATTGGCTTCCTGATCATGGCCTAAATCGTAATTGGAGGCCACCAATGCAAAACTGGCTTCCTGATCGTGACCTAAACCCTAATCAGAGGCCACCAATGCAAAATTGGCTTCCTGATCGTGACCTAAATCCTAATTGAAGGCCACCAATGCCAAATTGGCTTCCTGATCGTGACCTAAATCCTAATCGAAGGCCACCAGGGCAAAATCTGAAACGGAACAGTCAGATTTTGAACAGTTTTGTTAATCTGTTACCATGTGCTGTGTATATGCAGTGATGTGGCTCTACAATGGCCAAAAAATTTTGATGAGAATTCCCTGACACTATTCATGCAAGATTGAATGGACAATGTGCTTTTTTATAATAATTAATAAGGATCACTCAAAACCTCTTAATGAAAATTTAATTATTTACAGTATTTCTTCTATTCAGAATGTATATAAATTATTGTTATTTTTTATTTAATGAAAAATTCCAGCAAATTTATACATTTTCTTCTTGCTTCAGCTTTAGAACAAATTTTATTATTAATAATAATAATAATAAAGTTCATTTCAAAAATCAAACGAAAGGGGGATAAAATGCCCTTACTTTTCATAGAAAATAAATTTATGGACAAGTGAGGAGTCCTTTAAATGAAGGTCAAGTTCGAAATATATGATGCCGCTTAATAAATTTGTTAAATATTAATTGAATACAGGTTTATTGAAAAAGTAATAAGAGAAAATGACAATGAGTAAGAGAATGTTTATTAAGGAGCAACCCATGATTATGAAAGCATTAATATTTTTTTATGTACGCAGCCCATTTTAAGAATAAGAGTCTACTTTTGGATTTATCAAATTTATTTTTCATTTTCAACAATAAACGGAACCGGGATATGGATGTTATTTTTAGGAAATATATTTTCTAATTTTTAAAGTTCACAGATTCTTACAAACCATCAGGAATTTTTTTATTCATACTTATACATTTATTTTTAATTTCTTCTGATATATTTAAGTATCAAAATGAAACTTAAATTTTTTTACATTTACCCTTATATTTTCAAAATATGGTCTAAACTATAATACTATAAAAAAAATGTTGACCTTTTTTTTCACCATTTTTGAAGCTAATACGTTTTTTCTTATTTTTATCTTAGAAAAGTGATACTTTTCTTGTGATGTCAAATATTATTCAATATTTATGTTAAACTAACATTGGTTTACGAATAAAATTTTGATTATAAAAATGCTTTTCTTTGATTTAATCGATTGTCCTTGGCTAGCTTAACAAAATAATTCAGTTTCAGTCAGTGCCTAAAAAAAAGACATATATTTAATTTTTCTTGACTTACGATTAAACACCTACAATTATTGAATCAATACCAGCTTCATAATGATCAGAAAAGTAAATGTGTTGGTTAGAGCACAGCTGCTGGTCCTTATTATAATTTTCATATTAAATAATCAATACATCTCATCAGATAAAATTTAATGTTTTAATTTAGGTGCTGTGACAGAAAACTGCTCACTGCTAATGGTACCAGTATTTCAAAATTGCCTGAATAACTGCAGATTTTCACCATTGCTACTGATTGTGCCTAAGGTAGCGTCCATTAATTATTTCATTCCGAAGAATGGCCTCTGATCAAGTTACAGGTGGCCACGGAGGAGGGGAATCGGGGTGTACTGACAGTAGTGAGAATTTGTCCAAATGTGGAGAGAGAAGTCATAGACTTAGGCTACCACTACCACTTGAAGTGAGATGAAACGAAAAATGGTGGTGGTTTGGGGGGGGTGGGGGTAATCTTAGTAATGTTCTAGGGCAGGGATTCTTGGCCGCTTTGCAGCGCTGCAGTCCTACTCATACTCGGTTTTAAATATTACCTGCAACCTATATTGTGATAAAATATTTAATATGAAAATAATTTAGTTATTTTATTGTAGATTTCTTTCTTTAATTTCCCATTAACAAGGACAATGGTAAAAAAAATCAATTGCAATAATGCGCCAACAAAATTAACCAGGTAAACAGTTACTTCTGTTAATCGAAATGAATTTTTTAAAACCCTTTTGCTTTAAAGACAGCAACAACTAAAAATGGCACCAAATACACTTTTCTGGGTCTTCCACACCTCAGGGGGTGCTTTCGCGTCTGATTAAGAACCATTGTTGTAGAGAAATGTTTCTGGCACAGGTGCAGTAATTGTGAGGTACATTTTCTAAGGGTTTGTAAATGACAGTAGTGGACATACGTATTCTAAAGGATGGGGGCAGATGTTTGTGACGTTATAATTAGGGGGGGGGGCTTCTAAATTTTTGTGGTGATTTTTTTTTTTTTTGGGGTGGGGTGGGGTGTCGAAAATCGTCCAAATTTGTGTGAAGTCATTTATGGATGGCCCTGTAGGATTAACACTAATAAAATGAAATGTGTCTTGGTCAGTGCAACCAACCCTCCCAAACGTTTCAGATGCCTAGTCTGGTTTTTTAGTTACTTGTAAATAATAACTACTTGTGAATAACCATACAAACCCTAGTAGAGGGCGTCGGTCTTAAACAACTACGCGGTCCCCCCGGGGTGGTAAGGGGGGACTTTAGAGACGTTAAATATCCACCCCAACCCCTTAGAAAGTCCGGCCCTGTTGCTGCGTGAGCAGCAATCCGGCTGGCCAGGTGTTTCTTCTCTGGGGCTGCCACACTCGGCGGCCAATCGAGTGGAGGTCGAGTGTGGCGGTCTTAGGGGCGGAGCGTCCCTGGCGTGCCGCTTCGCGGCCCGATCGGAATAAAGACCACTGGGGGAGTGGTTGACGGCCGGTTTGGTTGGCGGGGTGGTGCGTTGGGGAGGACCATATGAGCCTCAAGGCTCGGTGTTCGCTGATTTTCTTAAGTTAGTTAGTTAGTTACTTGTAAATGTAAAATGGTTATAAGGGGGAGTAACTGCAATCAGGTTATTAGCACACACACACAAAAAAAAAGGAAATTAGTAAAACTAGCCAAAAAAAGGAACACAACGAACGTGAAGGCAGGAAGCCTTCGTCAGCGAACAAAAAACATTTTAAAAAAAAACAATTAAAAAATAGCACTTAGCTTAAAAGTAGTATCCGAGAGGGCAGCAAAAGAATTATGACATAAAATAATCGATAAGTAAATGAGAGATTAAATACAGGCAAAAAAGAAAAGAGGAGAAGTAAGTTCATAGCGATTGGTCGGGACGTGGGGAGGGGGCGGAGCAAAGCCTCAACCTGTGGATGAAAACATGACGTTCATGAGAAAATACTAGGTGAGTCCAAGTGTTTTAAAAAAAGATAACTTCTCATTTTCTATAATATTAATTAATATGCAATGAAATCTGCTGCCCTATGTTGTAGTGAGAGTGCCTTGCCTTCTCCGACCATTTGTCGATACCAGGAAATAATCCACTGATAGGAATAGGCAGTTGCCGGATCCCGGAATAGAGATGACGTTGTTTTGTTTTTAAAAAACCGTCGACAGAGAAGATACCGTCGTTCATTTGTGTGGGAAAAAAACAGTTATTTTTTTTTTAAATCTCAACATATAGTGCAGACGATTACGAAAGAAGCTCGCTGTGTGACAGAGGAACACAAACAATAACATTCAACATCAAACACCGAATCTCCTAAAGAAAAAAAAATCAACATATTTATCGACTTCAGACGTCACGCATGTAATGACGGCATTTTTTCACTCAGAATTATTAATATAAAACATTGGAAGTTTGAAGAGGAAGCAGGACAAACCATAGCCAAAATATGTATTAATGATTTAAATATCTACGTGCAAAGATTATTTATCTCGGTAATTGGTTGTACCGTTTCAGTGAATTTATTTATCATTTGGTAAAAATGTCACTAACAGAATAACTTCTTGTTTTCATTTTTTTTAAAGGTAAATATGAAAGGTCTAAGGCCAAATTAAATTTTTAAAAATCATAAACTCTGTTAGTATTATCAGGCATTAAAAGATATATAAATATAATTCACCAATCGTTCATTTAAATTATTCAATCAATTATTCTTTTGTGATGATATCTTAATTTTAATCAATCTCAATCATCGTCTTAACTTACCTAAACTAAACTAACTATCTTAACTTTTTAACTATCAGACTTTCTATTATTTATTACTATTACTATTCTGAATTTGATTATTATTTATAACTATTACTATTATTATATTAAAATTAGGATAAGTATTATTCAGTCTATTACTATCGTTATCATGTAATTTAACTACTTTAGACTAGAAAAGTTTAGACTAAATAGGCTTAGCGGGCATAGACAATTTAAAATCATTTATTATTATGATTTATTGTTAAAAAATTATGTTGATGAAGAAGTGAATGCAGAATAGACCCAGAATACTCTCAAGAGTCGGTCAAAGTCATGAATTCAAATATATTCCCTCGCCATATAAATATAATATAATGATATATATCAATATCGCCATATATTGTGGTTAACTTTTTGGGGTCTCACACTCACATTATCATGGATTTTTAAATTGTGTACATACAGGGTATATCTAATTTTGGGCTAACGGCTAATGTCTGTTCATTGCACCACTTTGAGTTCAAATAATATATTAAGTATAATAGTATAATGTCTCTACTTCGTGAACTTCCGCCTCTTGCAGGAGGGGTGGGGTGTCCTTGAACTAAGGAGACCATCCATAAATGATGTCATGCAAATTTTTCCCCCCCCCCCCCCCCCACATCGTCATAAAAAGTTAGACACCCCTTCAAATAAAATGTGACATATCTCTGTACCCCCTCCCCCAATAACAATTCCATGTGTCCACTACCGCCCTTTACAAAACCTTAAGAAATTCACCTCCAAATTACTGCACCTGTGTCAGAAACATTTCACGAGAACAGTGATTCTTAACCCGGGCTAAAAGTAACCCCCAACCCTCAGGTACGGAAGGCCAGAAAATTGTATTTTCTGCCATTGATTGCTAGTTGTAAATGCTTTTTTAAAAATTCAGTTTTTATGCATTTTGATTAGCAGAATTAACTGTTTTTCTGGTGAATTTTGTTTGCGCCTTGCTTGTATTGGTAATTTTTTTCTTTGTTTATAAAAATTTAAATCAAAGAAATAAAACTACGATAACTAAATTATTTACTTATTTTCGTATGTTAAATTTTATTACCGGTACAATATAATTAATACGATTCGGGGGATGTTTAAAATGCAGTGGGCCTGTAGCGCTGCAAAAAAGTTAAGAACCCTTGCCATAGAGCAAATACTAAGATCACCCCACCCCCCTGTGAACCATTTTTTTCCATTCCACTTCACTTGGTAATTCAATGACTTCTGTTTCCACATTTTGGCATAAATTCTCTCGACTGTCAAAGTCACTGCACCCATTTCTCCTCCTTGGTGTAACTTGATCAGAGGCCATTTCTGGGACCTCACATACCTGTACTGATTCTCTCATTGATCCTAGCTTAAAGATAAAATATTTATAATTGTTGTATAAAAAAATCATGTTAAAAATGTCTGTAATTTAGGGTTATTAACTGCAATACTTAACTTTAATCTTTCGCTTTTCTTACCCACCTCATCACACATCGTCACTCCAGTGATGCCACTTACTGAAAACTGTGAATCCTGAAATCCCTTTTTAAAAATTTCTTGCAACCTGAAACTTCATTTACAACCCTGAAATAAAAAAAACTCATAAAATTTATACACTGTAGAAATAATTTCTTGCACAATGATTACAAAGAAAGAGAGAGGCTTGCAAACAAAAGTGAGAGGTCACAGTACTTGTTTTATTTATCGCGAACCCCCTCTCGCTGGATAGGCTTTCGCGCATTCTAACACATTGATTTTTTTTTTTAAACCCAGAATCCGTATTTCAATAAACTGAACTGGTGAATCCCGCAAAAACTCACAAATCCAGAGCTGAAAAATATTTAGCCTCAGGAATCTTGAATTCCAGGATAATTCAGAAAAGTAGCACACCTGGACTACCCTCCCCCCTGTAGATGTGTTACGTAATTTATGGATGGCCCCTAACCCCTGCAATAGATGAGGGACCACCATAGACCATAAAAGAAATAAGCTAATTTTTGGCATTATTTTTTTAAAGGATTCACTCACTTATATTACTTATGCTTAAAATTGAATATATTTTCTATTCTCAAGTTTGACATTGTATTTACAAGTTGTAGAATAAAAAGGTCTAGGATTGTTAGTTAACTTAATAAGCTATAGCCAATTCCTATTGTCATATTATTAAAACTGCTTTTTTAGCTAACTCGCAACACACTTTAAGACAGTTTCATTTTTACATTTGGAAAAAACTTTAAAATGTTTAGGTTTAAGCCACAATCGCACACACTCAAAAGATGTGATCAGTGTATCACACTTTGTCACATATCATTAAAAAAAATCTTAATAAGCACCAAATTTAATTTTGAAAGATGAAAGTTAGTGTAATATATTTCAGGTAAATAATTGTTGAGTCCTTTTTTTTTTATAAGAACCCTGTTTCAGTGTTTAGCTTTAGTTTGTTTAAAAATAATTGTATTCTAAAATACTTTTAGTCTAGGCATGCCTGATATTTGTCTGTCTTGCGGTGTGGAGGCTGTTATAGAGGTTGAAGTAGATGGAGAGGGATCTCAAAGGATTTGCATTGAGTGTGCCTCAGTTGCTTCTGGGCCCAGATCAGAGGTTTGTATACAACATGTAATAAAATATTTTTATTTTAGGTTAGTTAGTTATTTGTCAAAATTTGATTTTATTACTCGTACGTAACACGGATTTTTAATTTTTTTTAAATATAATAAATTTATGCTGTATTTGAGTAATTACTTATTTATGGGGAAGATGACATTTTTATACTGACCTTTCAATTTTGACTAAGTTTATTTATTTAAAAGAATAAAATTAAATTAGTTTGTTTATATTACCATATTTTATTTTTAATAATTTTTTTTAAAGGAGATTTCGACGCCTGATGACAATGAAACAAGTCCCAATAAGAGTGATGAGCTAGTTTGTGAATCATGTGGGGAAACTCTCTCCACCTCATTGGTTTTAGAAGGTCTTCAAACATGCCCAGAGTGTCAAGCCTTGGAGGATAACGACCCCAACCAAGAAAAGAAATTACCCCTTTGTTGTAATGCAGAAACTGATAGAGATTTAAACATTGAAATTTCTCATGGGACTGATGTCTGCATATCCTGTGGTTGTAAGGATTTGATTAGGGACTGCATAGGAATGGATGAACGAAAAGTTTGTAGAGGCTGTGGATCAATATTAGCTGAATCTGATTTGGTTGGCGAAGAATTCTTTGGTGTGTCACGTTCATACATGAACACTTTACCTACATACGCTAACAAAGCTCAAAAGCTGAAAGGCCTTCTCGCTGGACACAATAAAATATCAATACTTCATGATAAATTATGTTTTTCAGAAGTGATAAAGGCAGAAGCCTTGGAAATGTTTGAGAAGGTGTTTTATAAGAAGGAGGTATTCTATGCACAGATTGTTACTAAGGAAAACATTGCCGCGGCTTGTCTGTTTATTGTTTGTCGTCTCCATGACATACCTATTTGTCTAACTCACTTCAAACCTCACCTTGATAAGTTTTCTGCTTTTACAAAAGCCAATAAGAAAGTTCTGAAGTACTTAGACATTACTCTCCCACACATGAACACAAGCAGTCAGGTGAGCCACTATCTCGAGGGCCACGGCTTTGATAGCAAAATGGTTGATAAAGTCAAAGATATTTTGTTTTTGTGTCGACAGGCTTGGCTAACACAGGGCAGAGCAAGAGAAGGGCTCATTGTTATTGCTTTATACTATGCCTATCTTAGTGTAGGTCAGGGCAAAGGTAAAGTCACACTGAACAAGTTCAGAGAAATGTATAAATTTCCTGCTGTGTCAAGCAATCTTCATAAAGAATGTAACAACCTTTTTCTAAAATTAGCCAGGACCCTACCATGGGTGTCTGGTAGTATCATTACAATGAAGACACTGTATCGTTACATCGATGACATACTCAAGTACCAAAATAGCCTTTTCCACCTAGCATTTAAAAGAGATTACATGTCATCCTCTAGTGATAACGCTGAGAATTCGTGCACTGAAAGCTCTGTGGGTGCTTCTTCAAGCTTGATGACATCTAAAAAAAGGAAACGGTGTTCTAAAGAGGCACTTTTGCCATCAATTTTAAAGAAACCCAAAAATGAAATTCCATTTGTTGATGTGGCTATTCCACCACACATTGACCTCGATTCACCTGAGTTGAAGGACACAGATTTTGAGGAAGAGGAAATTGCCTCTTACTTGCTAACAGAAGAAGAACAAGCCAAAGTAAAAGAACACAAAACAAAATACATGAATTAATACAGATATATTAATGTATTTAGTGCAACTATTTAAGTTGTCTTTTTTTTTTACCTTTTAACAACTTCCATTGAAAGTTATTTGTGTTAGTATAAAAATTGTTTTACAAAGTTTATCATAGCAAATACAGTTAAAACTTGTCTTTCCCTTCTCTTTCATGTGCCATTTTTGAAATGATCAGAACTGATACTTTTAACTTTGTCATTCATTATATTCATACAAAATTCTGATGAAGTATATTGTGTAGCTGGCGAAAGTGGCATTAAACATTTTATTTATTCGAGTTTCAAAATCATAAAAATGCTTCAATTATTGCTATATCCAAATTTCTATTTCATATTCAACAATTGAGTTGTTTAAAGTATTATGAAGACACAAAGAAATAAATGAAACAAAGTATGGGAAAACCTGAAAAAAAAAGTATACACCTATATTTTGTTTGGCTTATTTATATTTCCTTCTTCTTAACCTCATTGATGTCTCTCCCCCTTATTACCATATTAAGACATATCATGACATAAATGTTGCCCTCCAATCTATTTACCTAATTAAATTTTATATATGTGTGTATTTTTTTTAAAATTTCAAACAAATGGAATAAAAAGAGAGTTGTTTTGTGTAGAATGTTGTTGTTCACTCACCTGTACTTTAACTGTATTTCTCAGGGCTAAAGTCGTATGTTATAAGAACTATAGTAGAAATAAAAGTAAGGTTAGTTGAGTTTGAATAAAGACTTCAAAATGTTTAAGTAAATCAAAATAGCCAAGAATTTTATTTTAAAAAGTAATGGCATTGGTGATGTAGTGTATTTTTATCTCCAAAGAAAAAATCCTTGCAAGAGACTCACAACCTAACAGTCTAAATCTGGCATGTTTAACTCTTTACATCTGGTGATGTGCATGAGACTCACAACCTAACAGTCTAAATCTGGCATGTTTAACTCTTTACATCTGGTGATGTGCATGAGACTCACAACCTAACAGTCTAAATCTGGCATGTTTAACTCTTTACATCTGATGATGTGCATGAGACTCACAACCTAACAGCCTAAATCTGGCATGGTTAACTCTTTACATCTGGTGATGTGCATGAGACTCACAACCTAACAGCCTAAATCTGGCATGGTTAACTCTTTACATCTGATGATGTGCATGAGACTCACAACCTAACAGCCTAAATCTGGCATGGTTAACTCTTTACATCTGATGATGTGCATGAGACTCACAACCTAACAGCCTAAATCTGGCATGTTTAACTCTTTACATCTGGTGATGTGCATCACTCAATTGTTTGCCTTTTGAACTGTCATCTTTTCATATGTGCAAGATTAATTAATTCCTTGCAAGAGACTCACAACCTAACAGCCTAAATCTGGCATGTTTAACTCTTTACATCTGGTGATGTGCATGAGACTCACAACCTAACAGTCTAAATCTGGCATGTTTAACTCTTTACATCTGATGATGTGCATCACTCAATTGTTTGCCTTTTGAACTGTCATCTTTTCATATGTGCAAGATTAATTAATTCCTTGAAAGAGACTCACAACCTAACAGCCTAAATCTGGCATGTTTAACTCTTTACATCTGGTGATGTGCATGAGACTCACAACCTAACAGCCTAAATCTGGCATGTTTAACTCTTTACATCTGGTGATGTGCATGAGACTCACAACCTAACAGTCTAAATCTGGCATGTTTAACTCTTTACATCTGGTGATGTGCATGAGACTCACAACCTAACAGCCTAAATCTGGCATGTTTAACTCTTTACATCTGGTGATGTGCATCACTCAATTGTTTGCCTTTTGAACTGTCATCTTTTCATATGTGCAAGATTAATTAATTCCTTGCATGAGACTCACAACCTAACAGTCTAAATCTGGCATGTTTAACTCTTTACATCTGGTGATGTGCATCACTCAATTGTTTGCCTTTTGAACTGTCATCTTTTCATATGTGCAAGATTAATTAATTCCTTGCAGAGACTCACAACCTAACAGTCTAAATCTGGCATGTTTAACTCTTTACATCTGGTGATGTGCATGAGACTCACAACCTAACAGTCTAAATCTGGCATGTTTAACTCTTTACATCTGGTGATGTGCATCACTCAATTGTTTGCCTTTTGAACTGTCATCTTTTCATATGTGCAAGATTAATTAATTCCTTGCATGAGACTCACAACCTAACAGCCTAAATCTGGCATGTTTAACTCTTTACATCTGGTGATGTGCATCACTCAATTGTTTGCCTTTTGAACTGTCATCTTTTCATATGTGCAAGATTAATTAATTCCTTGCATGAGACTCACAACCTAACAGTCTAAATCTGGCATGTTTAACTCTTTACATCTGGTGATGTGCATCACTCAATTGTTTGCCTTTTGAACTGTCATCTTTTCATATGTGCAAGATTAATTAATTCCTTGCAGAGACTCACAACCTAACAGTCTAAATCTGGCATGTTTAACTCTTTACATCTGGTGATGTGCATGAGACTCACAACCTAACAGTCTAAATCTGGCATGTTTAACTCTTTACATCTGGTGATGTGCATGAGACTCACAACCTAACAGCCTAAATCTGGCATGTTTAACTCTTTACATCTGGTGATGTGCATCACTCAATTGTTTGCCTTTTGAACTGTGATCTTTTCATATGTGCAAGATTAATTAATTTTCATGCTTACTTTTTCTTGTATTCTCTCCCCGATTAAATTTCATCACTATGTTCAATTAATATGGGAAATGTTTCAATATATTACCGCAGATTATTATTTTTATGTTCAAGATTGTTGCAAGGTATAATTGTTGTCTTGATAAATCAATCAAATGTACACTGCCTTATACCTGTATTTAATTATTTTAATGTTACTCATAGTCGTTTTTTTACCAGATCTTCATAAAGTTATGACATTTTAGGAAATAATTAAAACCAAGTAAGGTCAAACCTGAAAAAAAAAAAAGGATCGCAACAAGACAACGAACGTGTCGGCAGGAAGCCTTTGTCAGCGAACAAACAACAGAAAAAAACCAGAATAAATTTTTTAAATGGCACTCAGCCGAGTAGTAGTATCCAGGAGGGCAGCAAAAGAATAATTGTGCCGATACGTTTGTTGTTTTGTTGCGTTCCCCTTTTTTCAGGTTTGACCATACTTGGTTTTACTATTTCTTTGTTCACTAACCTGATTGCAGTCTTTCCCCTTATGATCACGTTATGACTTTTAACAGACTCATTGCCAGGTCTATGTCAGTGAGTGTGGAATATGGATTTTGGCATTTCACCATGATTGCTCTCCACTATTAGTAGGACAAAGAACATTTTATAAATTATAAATTTTTTTCTAGAAATGTGTCAAAGTAAAAAATTCCATTTGTCAAAAATGTTTTCTTTTTTAAAATATTATTTTAAACTTTGTGGTCTGTTTTATCTGGCGTGAATTTTGTCAGACTATTTCCTTTGTTAACTGTTCATGGTGCTAACAAGGCAAACGTTTTGAATCTGGCCTCCCTTCAGTGCATTCTTTGTTAACAATGTAACCATTGATCTGAGCTACCGGCACTGTCTGTTAGAACAATTTCTTTGTGTGTTTGTATAACAAAAACTTATGGACATGATGATCTGTTACTGTCATCAGGATGCAATGAATAAAATGCCATTCCCTTTATTTCAACAGGTTGCACTTCTTGGGACTTGACTTCCAGTACCTGTGCAATTACAAACTCTTGTCTCTCAATTTTACTGTCTTTCTATCTTACTGTCGTTCCATCTTATTGTGACTTTCAGTCTAACTCTGTCTTTCAACTTACTGTCTTTCAATCATATTTTGACTTACAATCTTACTCTGTCATTCAATCTTACTGTCACTTTCAATCTTACTTTCTTTCAATCTTATTGTCCTTCAATCTTATTTTGACTTTCAACCTTATTCATACTCCATTAATTTTGTCAAGGTCTTGTCTTCTAACTCTCCTTGTCAGCTGAATGCCCTTCTCTAGCAGTTCTCACTCTCCCTCCTTCCCTCTCACTTTATATATATATATATCGTTCGTTCTTTCTGAATTCTCTTACACAGCAGTCTTGATTTCTACCACTCAGTGGTCCTTAAGAAAACGTGAAAAATCTAAGATAGTCACCCCTGACATTCTCTATCATGGCCATTTGCCTAGCTTTCCATGTCTCTCTGTCCGGTCAGCTTTCCAGAAATACGTCCCTTTGTCCGGGCTTTCCCCGTCAGTCCCCAATCGATATCTTCTTTTCTTACTTTTCCGTGTTATATACTTTCTGTCCTGAACTTATCACGCGTGTCAGCAATATTTAGTTCAATTAACGGCAAGGCCTACTAAGGTAACTTCAGGTTCCGGAAGTCATGTGTGTACAGATAACGCACAATGGTAACGCGAGTAGATGATAAAATAAATATTTTATTGTTCAAAGAAATTCAAGTTAAATGAAAGAATATTTGATTTAAAAAATGCCGAAACGTGTTAATGTACAGACGCACTGAAAAGCCCATGCCCAAGTTTTTCGTGCAGGTCCATGTGGCTGTGAGACTGAACGTTTGACATGTGGCAGTGGAGCCTATGGCCTAGAGTTATATCTCCGTGGCCAAATACGCAATAAGGATTTTAAATTTAAAGGCGCATGTTGAAACGACGAAGAATGTCGAGATTGTTCACACAAAAAAGTTAATCTAACAAATTTTTCATAACACCAGGTTCGAAAAGCGACGAATCTTTTTCAGCAGCTGAAGACATATCGGCCTTTTCACACTGACAAGCGCCTGCACGGCTATAGATCAATGGACTGCAGTTGTCTGTCACGCACCATCACGCGTATAGATCAATGGACTGCAGTTGTCTGTCACGCACCATCACGGCTATAGATCAATGGACTGCAGTTGTCTGTCACGCACCATCACGCGTATAGATCAATGGACTGCAGTTGTCTGTCACGCACCATCACGCGTATAGATCAATGGACTGCAGTTGTCTGTCACGCACCATCACGGCTATAGATCAATGGACTGCAGTTGTCTGTCACGCACCATCACGCGTATAGATCAATGGACTGCAGTTGTCTGTCACGCACCATCACGCGTATAGATCAATGGACTGCAGTTGTCTGTCACGCACCATCACGGCTATAGATCAATGGACTGCAGTTGTCTGTCACGCACCATCACGGCTATAGATCAATGGACTGCAGTTGTCTGTCACGCACCATCACGCGTATAGATCAATGGACTGCAGTTGTCGCCTGTTGAAAACAATTTGACATTATTATGATATTGCACGCAAACATCAGTCAGTGTTATGCAATGTGCACTGAACACTCACTTAATACACGTTTATAATGGAAAGTATTTACACTGAGAACACTATTTTATGCAGCTAACTTCACTGTCATTTGAACAACAACACTTAACATTGGCCTATCGGCTACCGGTACACCGTAGCCATAGGAGGCGGCTACGAGCTGGTGGCTGGATTTGATGAACATTTTCAGTGTCCCCTTTTTCATCTGATTACTTATGGCATGGTAACCCTATGTCTAAGTCTAGTTGGACTTATGGTAACCCTATGTCTAAGTCTAGTTGGACTTATGGTAACCCTATGTCTAAGTCTAGTTGGACTTATGGTAACCCTATGTCTAAGTCTAGTTGGACCAGAGCCGTTCTTAGGAGTTTGGGGGGCCTAAGCTTGGAGCGTAGGTTAAAATTGGGGGCCCCGGAAGGGGGGTGTCCGGGGGTGGAGCTGAGAAGAAAACACCACCCACCACTGCAGCACCTCCATTCTGCCTTCATCAATGTTTCCTCTTTCCCATTCCCACGGCCAAGCCCCCGATTTCCTGTCTGCCACCCCCAAAGCTCCCCCCTGCTGCTTCCCTTCCCCTGCCTCCGAATTCAACTCAGAATGATAAATTTCAGGATGAGGAAGGCAACGTGAGTGACACAGACGGCTGCAGTACCAGTTTTAAAAAAAACGGGGGATCGAGGGCGTCTCACGGGGGCCCCCTCACGTTCGGGGCCCTACGCGGATGCGTAGTCAGCGTATGCCTAAGAACGGGCCTGGTTGGACTAATGGTAACCCAATATCTAAGTCTAGTTGGACTTATGGTAACCCTATGTCTAAGTCTAGTTCGACTTATGGTAACCCAATGTCTAAGTCTAGTTGGACTTATGGTAAACCTATGTAAGTCTAGTTAGACTTATGGTAACCCTAAGTAAGTCTAGTTGGACTTATGGTAACCCTATGTCTAAGTCTAGCTGGACTTATGGTACCCCAATGTCTAAGTCTAGTTAGACTTATGGTAACCCTAAGTAAGTCTAGTTGGACTTATGGTAACCCTATGTCTAAGTCTAGCTGGACTTATGGTACCCCAATGTCTAAGTCTAGTTGGACTTATGGTAACCCCATGTCTAAGTCTAGTTGGACTTGGAAGACAGAATACAAGTATGTAATTAGTCACAGGTGCAGTGAATAAAAAGTTAGTTAAAGTTTAAGGTTGTCGAAAATGTTGGTGCTGATCTTAATAATTCAACCCTTATATTCTTAAAAAGAATGTTTGGCTATGCTCCGAGTAGAGTTGGAGACTTGGAGATGACTAAAATTTATCTGGAGCCGAATTGGCACAGAGCTCGGCCAACAACAGTCTGCTCCACTTCCCTAATCTTGGTTGGTACACAATACAAGTGGAACATTTTTTATAATCAGTGGCGTAACTAGGGTAGTGCAGCCCATGACGGGCCAATATTTTTTCAAGTTTTTGCCGCCCCCTCCTCGTATCGAACCCCCCCTCCATTTGTCGAAAATACCGCCATCATCATATAGAAAAAAGTACAGCCCGGGGCTGACGGCCCCCTCTGTATCTCCCCCTTTTCCCAGGCCAGTGATTACAATATCAATTTTGAATACAACGAAAATAAAGGGGGGGGGGGCTGAAACCGAAAAGTGGCAGGGTGGCCCCCAAAAAAGTAGCAGGGTGGCCCCAGAAAGTAGCAGGCGGGCCCCCAAAAAAGTAGCAGGGGGGCCCCAGAAAGTAGCAGGCTGGCCCCCAAAAAAGTAGCAGGGGGGCCCCAGAAAGTNCCATCATCATATAGAAAAAAGTACAGCCCGGGGCTGACGGCCCCCTCTGTATCTCCCCCTTTTCCCAGGCCATGGATTACAATATCAATTTTGAATACAACGAAAATAAAGGGGGGGGGGGCTGAAACCGAAAAGTGGCAGGGTGGCCCCCAAAAAAGTAGCAGGGTGGCCCCAGAAAGTAGCAGGCTGGCCCCCAAAAAAGTAGCAGGGTGGCCCCAGAAAGTAGCAGGCTGGCCCCCAAAAAAGTAGCAGGGTGGCCCCAGAAAGTATCAGGCTGGCCCCCAAAAAAGTAGCAGGGTGGCCCCAGAAAGTAGCAGGCTGGCCCCCAAAAAGGTAGCAGGCTGGCCCCCAAAAAGGTAGCAGGCTGGCCCCCAAAAAAGTAGCAGGGTGGCCCCAGAAAGTGGCTGGGAGTCACGAAAAGTCAAGTGACGGCTCTGATTGACCTGGTTGTACTTAGAGAAATAATTATTTTTTCAGTAGTTACTAAATAGTAATGTTGTTTTATAATTGTTATTGAAACTATTTATTTGTTCACACTACTTTATTAAAAATTGAATTTTAAAAACAACAATATTTCCATCCAAAAAGGTGTCCGAAACAAAAAAAAAAGCCATGCTAATATCATGCTACATGTTCAGCTCACTGCTAATATCATGTTTCATGTTCAGCTCACTGCTAATAACATGTTACATGTTCAGCTCACTGCTAATATCATGTTACATGTTCAGCTCACTGCTAATATCATGTTACATGTTCAGCTCACTGCTAATATCATGTTACATGTTCAGCTCACTGCTAATATCATGTTACATGTTCAGCTCACTGCTAATATCATGTTACATGTTCAGCTCACTGCTAATATCATGTTACATGTTCAGCTCACTGCTAATATCATGTTACATGTTCAGCTCACTGCTAATATCATGTTACATGTTCAGCTCACTGCTAATATCATGTTACATGTTCAGCTCACTGCTAATATCATGTTACATGTTCAGCTCACTGCTAATATCATGTTACATGTTCAGCTCACTGCTAATATCATGTTACATGTTCAGCTCACTGCTAATATCATGTTACATGTTCAGCTCACTGCTAATATCATGTTACATGTTCAGCTCACTGCTAATATCATGTTACATGTTCAGCTCACTGCTAATATCATGTTACATGTTCAGCTCACTGCTAATATCATGTTACATGTTCAGCTCACTGCTAATATCATGTTACATGTTCAGCTCACTGCTAATATCATGTTACATGTTCAGCTCACTGCTAATATCATGTTACATGTTCAGCTCACTGCTAATATCATGTTACATGTTCAGCTCACTGCTAATATCATGTTACATGTTCAGCTCACTGCTAACATCATGTTACATGTTCAGCTCACTGCTAACATCATGTTACACATTGAACGCAAAGGAAAAAAAAATCAACTTAGTATAATGATTACCCTTTTAAATATTTCCAAGTTTTACCATAAATGACGTCATAATCATGTTGTCATGAAATCGCGACGATCTATTATTGTCTAAACTGTGTTACCAATTTGTGACCATTTTTTGGAAAGTGGGAGAATGTGTGTGTGTGTGGGGGGGGGGGGGTACAAAATAAGCAAAATGAGCCTGACGTCTGATTTCTAGAAAAGGCTATAAATCTAAATCTTTAAAGTTAATTTTCAAACTGTTAATTGTTTAAAAAATCGTAAATTAATGCCTAATTGTGTTGAGATGAAAGGCATCATGTATACATTTAACCTGAGATTTATCTGAGAAAATTGAAGCCGTAAAATGTACCAAAATTCAGACGATTGAAAGGTTCATTTGAAATTTCAAACGAGTAATTCTTATCACTTTCTTCAGATAAATTATCTCTTCAATCACTCAAAGGACGAGGTGTACATACATTACTCCTTCTATTTTCTGCGTTTATCAATAAATAATGTATGTACCCCCAAGTGGTCCCTCCAGAGGTTGGGAACCGTTGCCCTAGAATATGCTTTGGTCCCTACTAAGTGTTGTTTTTTGTTGTAGATAAAAAGATGCCTTTTTTGTGGAGGAAAAAAAAGGGCGGACCTTGGGGGGGGGGGGGGTAGGACGGAAAAGAGGGGACCAACGGCCCCCCAATCGAAAGTGGGGAGTAGTCTGGGCCCTGCCCAGCAAATTGTTTGTAGGCCTACATTTTGGTGTATACCAAGATTCAATCAGTCTTTCAGAAAATTGATCTAGGGAGGGGACGTTTTAGAGAGTCTGGGTGGGAGTAGGGCATTATCAGGCAATATGGCAGCTAGTGCCATACACGACCTGAATTCATTCCACTTGTGGCACGCCCCAGTGCATTCTTTTGGTCACATCTTAGTTTCGTATTCATAGTGTCAGATTGATGGGAGTTTTGAATTTTTTAAGGGAAAGCAGAAATTGAGGCGGCCTGTAGCTCACGAGCGAAGAAAAAAAAAAAAAGGTCGGGGGCGGGGAGGGAGAGAGATTGGGATTTAAAATTATTTTTTATAAACTCAACATGCAGGGGCAGGGATGCATTTTTAAATTATTGTACACTTCTACAATTAATCGGAGAGCAACCAAATTTAGGCGCCATAATCCTCTTGTATTTATACAAATACTCAGTGCATCATGCTTCATATATTAATAATGCATATTGAAAGATTTAGAATTTAACCAAAGATATAGGCACATTCCAAAATTAAAATTATAAATGCGAATTACAAATTTATACTTCTTAAGGGGAATAACTCTCGTCATCAAGTTTTTCTTCACCCAATTATAATCCAAACAAATAAGGCTGCGACTATTCACCCCCTGGGTACCAGAAGTGATAGGTTGGGATTAAAAAACTATTTAAAATATTATTGTTGGGTTTGTAACACAAAATGAGGTATCAAATGAAAGATAATTGAATGGACTATATGTTTGTTAACTTACTTTTTCAGTTTAACTAAAATAAATCACCATAAATGACATCCGAATAGCATTTAGTAAAAAATGGCCCCGGACACGCAGCGCCGCCATTCGCACCTGGGTTCCAGCCGCCATTCGTACCCGGGTCCCATTAGTAAGAATTTGTAGGTATACCGAATTTGTATTTATAATCATGTTAAAAAAGAAGTTGACCCCGGACGATCATAACCATAGCTACGCCACTGCTCCGTACTTAATAGTAAAATTAGTGGAGAACTACGTACTTGGCCAGAGTCTCACAAGGGGGCATGCCTCTACTTGCTACTCTTCTAGACTAGGGTGACCAAATCTTGAACTTGAATAAACTGGACACTTTCAATGACGGCCTTGGGGGGGATACCAATACTAAAAACATTATTGCAAACTGTGCGCTTAGATTCACTATCATAGTGTCCCTTTTTAATATAGTTGCACTCTTTGAAATACTCCTTCGCCTTCATAAACTTGCATTGTCATACTTATTGTCTACATGAGAAGATAATATAAAATTGAAGAATAAAGCTCAACACCCAAAACAAACACCTGTCACTCTGACACGAACAGCCCGGCAGGGATCACACATAAGACTAACACGTAGCGGTAGCGAAATCAAAATGGTTTTCTGCGCGCAGTTACACCCCCCCCCCCCCCCCCTTCCCACTTCAAGTCTCGTGTCTTTCGCTATACAATTACATACAAGATCTATGGCAGGGACACTGGTGGAGGGGGAACAGTGCTGCCATCCACATCACTACTGGCACTGGCTACACAGCTAGCCAAAATATTACTTTAAGATGTATTATAAATTAGGAAGTTTTAGTGATTTGAAAGTGTGTTTGGTTTAAAAAACCGGGACATTTAGGCGTCCCGAGAGACTTTTTCGGGGCAACGGGTAGGATCGTGAAAAAAGGGACAATTCCGTCCTTACGGGGACGTTCGGTCACCCTACTCTAGACTCTAGGGAACCTCACGCCTCTAGGGCGTCTCACACTTCTACGGTCTACGGTCAAAATGCTGCCAATAAGTTATTACCGAATTTTGAAATCTTTTTGGGTAATTTGGAGAGATGACGTCATTTTAGTGTTTATTATAGTAAGGTTGCAGTAAATTAGGGTTCAGGTTAGGTTGAGGGATACATAACTTGGGGTTCAGGTTAGGTTTAGTTTAGTGACAGAATTAACTGTCAACCAAGATGGCGGCCATGTGGCAACATCTCTCCAAATTTACCTATTTTTGACAATTTATTTTTCTTTCAAAATGAAAGCAGGAAGACAAGTGTTTTCTCCTGTTTATTTTAAAAAGCTGTTTGATTCTCATGTCATAAATTTTTTGGAACTAGACTAGCTTTAGAAAAAGTTTCTTTTGTTAAATTTTTCTAATTAATTAATTTGTAAAAAAATTCCTTAATTATTTTCTTGGGGGGAGGAGTACATCAAAGTCAAAGAGTCTTACACAAGGTGTCATACTCATACATTAGCTCATTATTTAGTAATTTAAATGAAGAAAGTTATAGTAGTAAGAAATTCCAAATACACTTTTTAAGTTACTTAGTTACTGCTTTAGCATTTGTTAGGAAATTCATGCTGTCTTATTTTCCCTCGGATAAATTACATAGTAATAATTGTATGACCTCTTTTGAAAATATTTCATTCTTTTTTATACCATTAGATACAATTTATTTAAAAACAGCCTGTTCTAAATAAAATAACCATACAAAAATCTATAGACCTTTTCCAAAAAATAGCATGTTTTCTCATTTGCTGTAAATGAAAATTTTGGGAAAACCTTAAATTTTAAATTGTATCTAAAAATGATCTGAGGAGGGAGGGGCTTAATGAAACCTTTCTACAAACCTTACCCCTAGTTTCATTCGGTGACCTTGATTTCTTGTCCCTCCCTAATTAAAGGGACAGCACCGACTCATTTTAATGTTTAAAGAAAAGCGCTGGATAAAAGTAAATACAATGGGTTTTTTTGAATGAACAAAATTATGATTTTTTTTTAGGTTGGTATATGTAGTTGGACTATAAAGATTCAAAGGACAAAACTTAGCTGGGGCTCAAAGCATACCCTCAGGGAGCTCCACTACCAGAGTGAATTTATGGTTATATTTGGCAGTGGTGACGAAGTCAGAGCTGGCCCTGGGCATCAATTATCTAATTTCAGTGCTGAAAAAAACCCCCCCCCCCCCCAATGACTGAAATGCTACCCCAGCTGAAAAATTTCCTGGAACTGGTCAAAACACATAGGCAAACCTAACCCATAATGCTTTTCATAACATTACTTGAATAGTAGGCTACAGGCACCCTTTCCCAGGAAAAACTGTGCCCAGGGCGCAGAAGTAAAAATTTTGCGGCCCCTGTCTATGTTAAGTACATGGGATTTTATTTTTAAATCACTGTTAAGGCACTATTGGTGCCAGGGGGCTGTGACCCTTTTGAGTAAATATTGGGTTTGGGGCCTCTGTACATTACTGTGCCTAGGGTCTCTGTAAAGACGGCCCTCCAAACGAAACCATGTCTTTTGGGTAACAGATCCCAAGGAGCGGCATAAAATCAAATAATTGAAATTTGAATGAAAATATGATAGAGATTTATTGAAAATACATTAATAAATAAAAATTTTCATATAATTATTTGCCAAAAATCACAATGGGTGGATTTAAAGTTAATTTCATAAAATGGCTGCCTCTCCTTGGTTCTTACTTCTGGAAGTTGTATTTCTAATTTTTGGTACTCCTAATACATTTTAACTGCATCTTTTGCGGCCTGATGAAGGCTAAAGCAAACTATTGTTGTTTTAATGTAGTCCTATATTAATCCAGCTGTCACATTACTCTTGTTATTTCATGTCATCCAGTGTCATCAAAAGAAAATATCTATCGAATTTCACCTGTTGATGACTATTGCTCCAATTAGTGGCTAGTATTTTTTTGCTCTACTTCGCTCCTTTTGTTCCCCTCAACATTTCTAATTAACTGGGACAGAATAAAAGACTAAACTTAAATACACTGAATTTATAGTTCCACTATCTCATTACAATGAGTAGTAATTGATGGTCAAATAAAGTTATGCCTTGCGCCTTTTAATATTTAAAATTTCTTTATTTTTGTTGCACTTGACAAATTGACAAAGAATGCTGCCAAGGGCAGGACAACACCCCCCCTCCCCCCTTCCAGCCTTCTACACCTCTGAATGTATAGGACCTTTAGATGGAAAGGATATCACTCATTAAGAGTTTCCAGATTAGGATCCTAGTATTGTAATTATGCTAATTATATTTGCCTCTCTACTTTGTGCTGTTCCTCGCTTTTTTTCCATAGAAATTTGGTTTTAAACTGATCTCATTGTTCTCTTTTAATTCTATTCAACCATAGAATAATCTTCAAAAGTACTCAGCATGCTAGAGAGAGACAACATGATGCTGAAAAATCAAATAAAGAAGATTGAAGCATGTGAGATGGCATTCTGGGATGTATTGGCTGAAAGCAAGAAATATTTATTAAAAATATATTTATCAATTATTTTTGTTAAGTTTTCCCAAAACCCCCCAAAAAAAAACAATCACACCAGACGCCAAATAAATTGTTCACATAACATAATCGTAATGCATTTTAATTTGATATTGATTTTATAATTTATATCATTATATATAATACACAGTAAGTAAAATGTTGGTCAAGAAATGTTTTCATAAAATATTTTATTTACCATCTTTAAAAACAACACATCTGCACAAACCTCCAGAGCCCACCATCAGCATACATCTTAAAATAGCCAGTTTTATTTCAACAAGTTTGTTGTGTGTCAGACTCTTGTCAGACTGTTGATATCTCTCACAAAAACTGTTTATGACGTTATCACTTCTATTAAGATTTTAATAAATATTTGATGATGCCAGTCTACAGCCCTCATCGTTTTTGTTTTATCTTGCAGGTCCGAGTTGAGACTAAACTTTCCCTGGAGAGAGTAAAGATGGTGGAGGCAGAGGGCAGCTCCCTCATGTTGGAGAATGAACAGCAACGGCAGTGGTATGAGAAATGTCTTGATGAGATAGCCAATCAGGTGGTCCAGGCCTTGTTGGCTCACAAGGTAGCTATGGGTTTTTTCTTTGACTCAGTTTAATACATTTAATAAAATGCATATGCTATTTATTGCTTATAATCAAAACATTATTTTTTATTAAATATTATTAAATTTTAATTTCAACTTTTCATATAACTTAGTAAATACCTGAACTGTTTCTATTCAAGATATTATGGATATTTCATGACTACAGGTGAAAATAAATTGAATTAACAAATTCTTGCCTAATTTACCCACCTGCATAAACAATGGGGTATAACTCAATTTTATAATGGTAGGAATCTTGGTTACATTCTTTCTGACATGTCTCTCAGTACCAATATTTCTTACAACTGTTGCTCTGTGTACATTGCTATCTGTCTGATCAGCTGCATCTGCCACTACCTCACAGTTAGCGTAACAAAAACACTAATCTGTGTGTGCTCTTGTTCTCTCTCATCTTGACTATTGTAACTCTCTTCTGTCAGGTTCACCAAAACATTTCATAGAAAAACTGCAGAAAGTTTATAACTCAGCTGCTAGGTTAGTTCTAAAGGCAAAGAAACGTGACCACGTCACTCCACTACTCCATTCCCTTCATTGGCTCCCTATACAGGTACGTATTGATTACAAGTATTCTGTTGTCTGTCACATTTTTTTCTCTGGTTCCTGCCCTTCCTATCTTACTGAACATCTTACTGCCTATTCACCACTCGAAAGCTTTGTTCCTCTGCAGACACGTTAATTCTTTCTGTTCCCAGAACACACACTAAAACATATGTTGAACGATCTTTCTCTTTCTGTGCCCCAAACAATGGAATTCTCTCCCATTACACATCCGCAATATAACAACCATCACAGCCCTTCAAAACTGCCATCAAGACCCATCTCTTCAAACTGTACTATAACAACTCATTCTCAAACACACACCCCCCCCCCCCCCCCCTGACTGATAAACAATGCTCGATTCTGCTGGGTACTGTCCATGGCTAGACAGGGGTAGATATTTCTTGGGTGGGTGCGGTCAATTTTTTCGCCAATAGTGAGCCTTGACCGTAGCTGGGGTACTGCGCTATATAAAACCACCTAATATTAATAATAATAATATGTTGTTGTTTTTTTTTTAATAGAAAAAAGTATGAATTACGCTATGTAATTGTTTTTTAAATTTTTATTAAATACAAAAAGGAATGAGTTAAAATAATCAGATACAAGATATATTTACTAAGAGAATAACCTTTTAAGTATAATATCTGATGGTGACTGTTGCACTCTGAACACATCTGTGAAAGCTGTCTGGTGCACTTTTGGGGAATTTTATTTTTCAAGCTATTGAATGAACGTTACACATTCCCTCTTTACATTTATGGAGAGGTTGTATTTGCCAAGGCTTTTTATCTTTCTCGATTTAAATTGACACATTAAAAATTTTTGTGAAAATTCGTTGGTAATTGTTTTGGCATTTTAAAACTTATCTAAAAAAATTTTGTTGGTTATGTATGAAGATTTTGTTAATTGGACATTTTAAATTTCTGAACAATTGATTCAAGATGTTTGTTTCATGAATATTTGCTGTAGCTAAAAAAAAATGTATAAGAAGAAGTCAAACGTCTTTGGCCAAATCAATAAAATGGGGCAACTCCTATCCTTTGAGCCAAATCTTTAACTGAACTGTATGCCAGAAATCCTTCCATTTCACTGCACAGATTGTTGAGACAAAACTAAGAAGTCATTTCTTTTAAACATTATTTCTGAGGAAGCACACCACCCTAACCGCCGATGAGCACACCGCCCTAACCGCCTATGAGCACAACAGCTTTTCAAATATATAAATTCTTGTAAAAAATATTATTTTGAAGTGTAATCTTTTTATTTTCTTCCAATAGTTAATAAAAGAAGAAGCTATGTTTACAATTCAAGCCTATAGGGCACTGCAACCATCCAAAGAAGCAGATGTTTTCGCCCTTGTTCATCTTATCACCTAGAAATGGAAAAAGTGTCCGGACAAGTACAAGCAGACGTCTTCTATAGACATGGTTAGCTTTTTTTAAACAGACGGTAGTGTCAGTCACTTTGGTTTTTTCTTTATTGTTAGGTTTGGTCTTGCCAGTCATGGGCTAGTATTAAATAAAAGTGTTTGTCTGAGGGATGATATTTGTGTGTAGATAAGGCATTTAATATTGCTAGTGGATTATACAACACGAGTTTGAAGACAGATTCAAAGAATTAATTTGATTAATTCGTATGTATGAAGTGCATCGAGGCAACTCAAAATTGGCAACTTAAAATTTAATGACTTTATAAATTATATGATGCCAGAATATAAATCAATAAAGAATCTTAATCTACAGTTATTTAGCAGATTCTAGTATTTTATTTTCATTACAATATCAGTATGCTTTTAAATTTTAATTAGCTACCATTACTGGTACTCAAACTCAAAATTTCAAATACATCTAACATGCACAAAAAACATACTATAAGAAAGGGCCAGCATTTAGCTTTCTGACAACATCAAGATTACCTTTCAATTGCTTAAATAAGAAAATGTATGCTTTATTGAAGTGGCTTTTAGGCCTAACACTATATTATAATCTTTCTAAAAAATTTAGTTTTTAACTTTCCTGGTTTTAAAGGTGTAGCAATCAAATAATGTGGAGACCCTAAAAAAACAATTTAAACAAAATAAAACACATAAATTGTGAATTAATTTTATTTTTTTAAATTAATATGATCAGATAAGGATAGGGTGTGCCCAGTATTAACATTTGTCAAATCAGCAGCTCTAATTTTGTACATCGACTAGAGTGTACCATGTTAGTTCATCTTAAATTTTTAACATATTTAAACAGAAAATGTTATACATATATTTCATGCTGTTTATTTGAAACCTTTATTAATATCCTGAAATTTTAATTGCTTTAAAATTATTTCTAGATTCAACTATAGAATAAGCTTAAATCATATACAGCAACTACCCATATTGGATGACACAGCACCTCTCATGGTTAGATCCAAGAATTGATCAACCAGCACCAACCATTATTGTCAAGAGATAAAACATCTCAACAGCTGAAGTTTGCTCCACTTTTTAAAATTTTGAATAACTTTCAGTGTTTAAAGTGAATATAAATCTTTACTTAAAATAAATTATTAACACTTAAAAAAGAAATAAAAAATTCAAGCGTTAAAATAAAATATGAAAAGTTAAATATTAATGCTCTATCCAAAACTTTTTCATGTAGGCTGCAATCTAAAATTGTGTACCCTGTAACTATTGCTGTGCTGCTTATAGAATTCTATAATAGTAAAATAAATCATCAAAATTAAGTTATAAACAGACTAAACACATGTTACTGTATTAAATACTCTGATCTAAAATGTATTTTTTTTACAATTTAAACCTGCAGAATGTCTAATTCAGAAGACCAAGTACATGATCATTGGAGGGACTCACTGGATTCTGAGGGACTAAGTACATCTTGGAGTCAAAATTAGGAGCTCCTTGAAACCCAATAATTGCATTCATTACATTTGACAATGATATATATGTATGATTATTGCACTAATTAGCTGGTTCGCCACCTTGTGGATCAGAATACCCTAGGGGGCCGTGTAACCACATACCATAAATTGGAGTGCTTTTTATATGATAATCTTTATCTTATCTAGAACACTTTAAATTTTAAATTAGAGCATAGACATTGTCACTTCCTGTGACCCCACTTTCTAGGCACTTACCATCTTTGAGGAGCTGGGGCTCACTGATTGTGTTCTGCACTTGTGTTTTTATTTCTCTTGACCCGTTTTTGATCTTAGGTCCTGTATATTCATAATAACACAAACTAAAAGTATAAACTTTTTCATAAATATTTGATGAAATGAAATCTTACCAAAAAAAAAAAAACATTCTAAAAAGTCAGATTTAAAATAAAATCAAACTTTTCCTGAATAGCCAAGTGTGGATTAGGGGGGTCTGGGGGTGGACGCTTGCATTGTGTGGTCCACATTGTGTTTTTATTTCTTTTGACCCGTTTTTAATCTTAGGTCCTGTATATTCATAATAACACAAACTAAAAGTATAAACTTTTTCATAAATATTTGATGAAATGAAATCTTACCAAAAAAAAAAAAAAACATTCTAAAAAGTCAGATTTAAAATAAATTCAAACTTTTCCTGAATAGCCAAGTGTGGATTAGGGGGGTCTGGGGGTGGACGCTTGCATTGTGTGGTCCACTACAAACCAGTTGTTGACATTTTCTTTCACAGGAATCTGTTCACATTTGTAACCTCCTGTTAACACACCTAGCTGTGAATTTAATTTAACACTGGTTTGGTTTACATGAAAAAAATTGATTGAATTTGAATGTTTTTGTTCATACAAATACTCTTGAGATGACAATAATTGTTAAAAATATTTCCCATAGTTGTCTATTATTATTTTCTATTATTATTATATATTATTTGAAGTTAATTGGACCTTCATTCATACTGGCAAGAGGGCAGAAATTTTATTTGCAAATCAAATTTAATTTTATGATATTTTATGTGCAGAATACATGGTTTATTAGATTTTATGTTCATCTGTGTGGAAAAAGAGTTTTTAGGATATTATATGTACAGAAAAAAATAGTTTATGCTATGTTATGTAATTATATGTATAGAAAATTTAGTTTTCTTATGTTGTCAAATGATATGTGCAGACAAAATTGTATTTTTTATGATTTTTAATGTGCAGAAATAAGGAATAGAATGCAAACACCCTCCTTGTTAATATTTACTATTCAATACATTTTTATATAGGTAGGTATACATTTCTAAGTTGAAAAAAATTTCAAATCATCTATATTTTGAAATTTTGTGTTTTTTTAAAAGAATAATTTTCTATTAGATAAATTGTTCTCATAATTATTCATATGGCACTAAAATTGCATGTATATTTACCAAGTTTGATTGCATAAGATCTGTTCCATTTCATATGTAGTAAAATAGTAACTAAACACATATTATTTTGTTTCTTTGTATTGATTGTGGCCAGTGATGGAATAGCAAACTGCAATACAAAGTTCATATTTTCTAATGGGCCACCATCAATACATCCCTATGCATGCTTACTGTGACTTGAACATATTCTGTGTATATATCACTGTATGCTTTGGTGCTTGTCTTGGGAACAGAAAGAATATGCATCCCTGCTTGGTCATCCTCCATTTTCTTTGCGTTGTGTTCACTCTCTCATCTCATCTAAGATTATTGTATTGTATATTCCTTAATTATTCCTTAATTTAGTAGTTAGTAAAGTTGAAATGTGTTTTTGGATTTGACAGCCTCTTTCTTCAAGAAGCCATTGGCTAAGTCAACCTGGTCTTCCAGCCGACATTACATTGGACTTGTGGGTTGTGTTCAGTAATTAACATTTGAGACAATGCAGGGTAAGCTTGTCACATCACTCTGCAGGGGAAATAATGGGGTGATTGTTCTATTACCACTTAGTGTTTCATATGTTAAAAATTGTAAAAAGGAAGATATTAAAACTTGTTTTAGAAACTTAAAACTTGGCTTTGTTTCTGTGATTGTCGTATTGGGGGGGGGGGTGTCGCTTCCCTTTGTTGGGTTGTCTCCCCTTGTTTCGATCATTTGGTTGTCTTTCTTGAGATTGCTTCATTTACTGGCTATTATCTTTGGCTTACTACAGGGGGTTTGCTTTCCCCCATGTCGCAATTGTGCATTTTGTTTAAGTGTGATGGGATTCGGGCCTGTTTTTTGGATCTTGATTTTTTTGCCCTTGTTTTTCCATCCACCCCGACCACCTGCCCCGTAAATTTTTAGGTTATATTAAAAAGGTGGACAATTGGGAAAGGTGATTAAGAATTTACATATAAAAATTTCAATTGATAATTTAAAATAAACAAAAGCATATTTATGGGGTATTATATGTATTTTTTGTTTAAACATGTATTTGGTCATTATATTATAATCAGAATATGTTATTTGCATATTGCCTCACTAATAGATATGCATTTACACTTAATTAAATATAATATTGTGTTATCTTTCTTATTTCATGCCTTCTTTATGTCCCCTGGTTTTCATCATCACAAAGCTGTAATGCTATGATATCCATTAAGAGCCATTCATTTAGAACGAAATCGTTTAATGGTAAGAACTTGTTCTTGTTCACTTCAACTGATACAACTAACCATTAATAGGTTAAAAAATTACATTTACCGGGAAAGTATATTTTGAAATAAGTAATACAATTTAGTAGTCAGAAATATTCATCATTTTCAAATTTAGGAAATTGACAGCATGCAGGAATCCACTTTTTTTTCAAGTATTACAGTCAAAGGGAGACTGCAGTGATTTTTTTTTTTTTTTAAACAAAAAATCATAACATTGCATAGTTACGGTCAATGGGAAGTAATCGTGTATATATTTTTCTAATCTGAAGTTTTTAGCAGTTATTCCCCATTTAATTAGCGCTATATTTTTTTTAGAAATAAATTTTTCTTCTTGGTTATTTCCCTTTGACCGTAAAATAAATTGCTTCAAATTTTCAATTTTTTCGGTTACCTCTCTTTGACCATACTTTCAACAAAAAAAATTTTTTAAAATGAAATTAGTTTTTAAATGACCTCCATTTTAAATCAATGGTGTAAAGATTTTAAGGAGCAAAATTTACAACAAATCTTAATTTAGTAAAGCCCTTTTAAAATTGTATTTTAAAACAGGATAATTTATAGCAATTATAATTTTGTTTTTATTCTCTACCTTGTATTTTGTGTTAAATTAATTAATACCCAGAAGTTGAAACTTTATGTATCTGTAACAATAAAAATTGTAATTATAATCTTTCAAAAACATCTTTTCCCTATACAATGATTTATAATGATAATTTAAAGATTTTATTAAAACTTTAGGGTCATTCACTTGTACAAAATGTGGTTTGATATTTTTTCTTATGTGTTCAAAGATAGCAAATTTTAGTTGCTGGGTTGTAATTATTAGTAATATTCCAAAAATAAACAGTGAGTTTATGTCTCCTCATCTCTGTTCTCATACTAAATGTTAATTTTGACAGCGAGGCTGTTCGAGAGGAAATCGCTTCACACACTCATTACTGTCTTCGAAAAATTAAACATGTATGGCTCAATGCACGAGGTCACCAAAAACAACAGATTTTTATCAAGTGGATTGCGTCTTACAATAAAAATGAATTACCACTGAATTTAACATTTGAAAGATATTGATAGACAACCACTGTTCAGTATTTTTTCCTGGGGTTTTGGGTGGGAAGGATATAGTATGTGTCTATATAAACTTAAATATATAGAGAGAAATAATAAAAAATAAAATACCTAAAATTAGTATCGCTTCAAACAGTTAATGAAATGAATTAAAAAAAGTCCAAGCCTCATTTTTTCTATAGGAACATAGCAGAACTCTTGACAAGAAAGTAAATAAAAACAACCAAAACAAATTGATTAGTAATCTCATTATTTTATTCATGTCAATTATTCAAGAGAAACATTGGAAAACTCTTTCACTTGTGAATGCCATTTGTTCTAAATGCCAATAACAACTAAACAAATTTAATTAAAACCTCTTTTTCATCTAAAAATGAAAACCAGCATTGGCTACCTTTAAATATTTGTTAAATTTAGATAAATTATAAATAACTGCTTTACATTTTAAAATGTTAACTTAGAATTCGTTTCAAATACCCAAATGTGAGAATAGTATTTTTTAATCAAAATCACTTATGTTGAAATACAGAAATTTCAAGAAAATATGGCATGGTAAAAATAGAAGGTGTGTTTGTATATTTGCAACATAAAAATGTATTATATTATTTTATTTTGTAACATTTTCGTAAAATAACTGGAACAACATTTTGCATTTTCTTTGTACACATTCATTACAACAAATAGATTTGATGTTTCACAAATGTTTTTACTATATAAAAATGACTGCCAAATCAGGAGTTAATGAACTAGTTAAGTAAAATAAGAAATTTGGGTTACTGATTAAATTTTGTAATATATTATAAGGCTGTTTACTTGAGATCTGTCCTCGTAAAATGAAAAGAAGCAAGATGAGAAAATATTCCCCACAGCACAGCAGCATCTGGAGTGAAATTGACACCATGTTGGAGTTTTTTCAGTTGCTCTCAAACCTTGGAGAATAGTGACAAAACCAGTCATTAAGATACAGCTATAATAATAATAATAAAGTTTATTTTAAAATCACGCTTCATCCCCAAAGGCTCGAAGCACAGTACTAAGTCAACCATATTAAAAGAGAAATGAAAAAATCTATATGATACCACATTGAAATACAAAACGCAACATTATAAAAACTACAAATGAGAAAACCCATTCTAAGTCTTTCACCCTTGCAAACGTAAACAACACAGGCAAATATACATCTAGGAGATAATAGCTAGCTGGAAAAGATGCTTGACAACATCAGCCCAGCAGGTGTTTGCAAATAGATGTGTTTTCAATTCGGTTTTGAAAGACTCCTGTGTCTGGCTGTTTCTGAAACATGGTTTATGATAAATATATGTTAAGTTTTTATTATGTAGGATCATGGGTGCCTTTCACTGAAAGCTGTGATCCCTGAAATCCCTTTCTAAAAATTTCTTGAAACCTGAAACTTCATTTACAAATTGTTCAAACCCTGAAACTTAACAAAACTCATAAAATTCATATCAATGTAGAAATAATTTCTTGTGCAATGATTACATAATATACAGTGGAAGCCCGCTATAATGACCCGCCATAACGCCAATTCGGATATAACGCGGTCGTAGCATGGCTCCCGAAATTCATTTACTCCATCAGGCCTAAGTTCTTTGAAAATTTTATCCATTGCTTGCAAAGCCTTTCTTTAAAGCGACCCCGCTTTTAACGCGATCCGATTTTATGGACCCCGATCATTGCGTTATAGCGGGGTTCCACTGTATATGCATATATTTATCCATAAAACTAATAGCTGGGGACAAAGCACAGGCAGTTGAATACATTTAATTTGCCCAAAAGATACAACATATATATCACTTATTTACTACAAACTATTAAATATTTTTCAAGAACTTAGTAATGGCTGCAAATTATTAAAAAATATTTAATAGTTTATAGTAAATTTTGGGTTCTGTATGTTTTCTTTTTCAAGACAAATTTCTTGACAAAACACAGGTCTTGAGCTGGTGGAGATAGAGGTGTTGCTGATAAGGTTGTCACAGCCAGCGACAGAGTTGACACAGAAGATGACACAGTTGATGTACCTAAGGATGGCACAGTTGAAGCAAAGGAAGGCAATGATGAAGTTGGGGATGGTACTGGTGGGTGTAGAATTTCTGAAGTGGAAGATGAAACTGACTTTACCATAAGTGTCTCTTTCCAGTAGCTCCATGAATTCTTGATGGCGCTGCCTGGCGGAGAATACAGTATTGCTCATTGACAGAGACACAGACATGGTGATGGCACTTTTTCACTGGGCCTTGAGGTTGCTTTTTACTATGGCAAAACCCTCATAGTTTTTTGTGGATCATCCTTGCCAGATCATCTTCAACGATGTCGTCCATTATATTAAACAAGCTCTCCACCAATGGACCACTAAAAGTAGATAGCAGAGCTTTACCAAATAAGCCTCACAGGGGATACTTGGTTCGCCCATCTTGCTTTTACGGGCTGTCAACTTGCCCCACCAGTCCTTTGATGGATATCTAGTGCAGTCTCATCTTTATCTAGCTGGGACATTGCTGTATCTACTGTACACATTCTGATTTCTGCATCAAGAATGCCCCACTCACTTGTCAGTGCTGATGACATCAGGCAAACGTTCAGCTAATTTCCCCAAGGCAGCAGCTGTTGTTGATGACTTTTGTAAGGCAGGATCCACAGAAGAAAGCTGTATGATGATACTCTTCAACAATGGCATTTTTTTCCCCCATCTATTCACCTGCCTTAACGTATCCTTTCCTTACAGCCATATAAAAATCATTTATCCTTTTCCTATTCTCATTTTTGTCTCTGAGATATTTTCTAAATAGGGGAAGATGAAACTTACCAAAAGCAAGTTGTCTGTCCCTAACGTGAGGTGCTGTGTCAGTGACATCAATCTGGGCAAGGTGTTTCATGCCTTTGCTGGGGTCTGCAATAATGCTGGGTGCAGTAAACCCAGAATAACAACATTTTAGCTGCTCCTACATGTCTGCATGCCGGCGATGACATTGTGGCTTTTTTCAGAATTCCTCTGTACAACAACATTCCTCTGCTCCAGGTGAAAAAAAACTGTAAGAGAATGTTTTCTTTTCTAACATTCCCTGATTTTGTTTTGGTTTGTTTTTTCATATTCTTTATGTTTTCTAGCTTATCTTGCTTATCTAGCTTATCTTGCTTATCTAGCTTATCTAGCTTATCTTGCTTATCTTGCTTATCTTGCTTATCTTGCTTATCTTGCTTATCTAGCTTATCTTGCTTATCTAGCTTATCTAGCTTATCTTGCTTATCTAGCTTATCTTGCTTATCTAGCTTATCTTGCTGGTTGAGATTTAGATTAAATTGTGCATAAATTTCTCTAACATCAAGCTTGTATTTGGCTTGCTCAACATTTGCCAAGAAGCCAAAATAGTAGAGACATAGAGCATCCCACAGCTGATGCAATCTGCTACAAACTTCTTTCATTTGTAAGAAACTATTGGAAATTGGCCTGAAGATTGTCCAACCTTTGAATAAAGTATAAAGCAATGTCTGTATTTCATGTAAAATAGCTCGTGATTTTGGGGAGTCCTCTATACCATAAAATAAAAACATGCGAATCCGGAGCTGAAAAATAATAGGCCTAATGTATCCAGAATTCTGGTATAATCCAGAAAAGTAGCACCCATATGTAATATTTGACAGTAAATAAAAAAAAATTTAAAATGTACATATTTCTTAAAAACTGAAGAGAAGTAGATTAAAAAATTTAAGCTAATAGCAGATGGTGCTATTGGATCTAAAAGTGGCTGTCGATGGGTCATCCAATATTGTAGCTGCCCATGGTTGTTAGTTGTGTCATTGATAGCTGAAGCTAGAAACAGAAAACAATTTTTTGTAAATTGCATTTGATTAATTTGAAGATATCAATAAAAGTTATAAAAACAGAAAAAAATATGTATGTAATTTTTCTCTTTAAATATATTGCTTAAATTAAAATCAAAACAAGTTTAAAAAATTTGGTATTATCAAAACTGACCAAACATAGCCGAGTCTGGACCATTACCAAGCCAAGAACCCACTTCAGAGAGTGATATCTGCTGACCAAGCCAAGAGATAACTTCAGACACAGATATCTGCTAACATGTAGCATTCCATTGCATTCTAGGAATGACTGTAAGAAAAAAATAAAAGAAAGGATACATATTTAAAATAGAAAATAATTTCTATATTTGAATAGTTGTTAAAATATTTGGTCCCACTAACTGGCAGTTAGTGTGGTGTCTTTCCTACCAAAGAACAATAAGAAATGTTTTAATTTTGTCCCAAAAATTTGTCCCATAAAGTTTAGTTAAATTTGTTAAAAGTTGATAATCCTTATATTGGTTGTATGAATATGTAACCACCCAACAATATCCTAATAACTGGCACACTCAACCAATCAAAACCTGGCATGGTTCAATGGTTAGTTACAATAAAATGATCCATACCACTAACCGTGATGGTTAACTTGACATGATGGTTAACTTGACATGATAGTTAACTTGACACATCTAGACAAGACTCCACTTTGACTTATGTTCTGTGTTGACATCTTCACATCAATTTCAACTGCCTTTGGGAAGAAACAGTATCCCTGTAGATACCACAGAAAAATAATACATTTATTTACAAAAATAAAGTTGAAAGAAGATAAAGACTTTTGAAGTGCACACTGTTTTGGCATAAATCTTTATTAATTTTTAAAACCATAGAATTTTTCTCAATTGCTTTCATTTTGCAACAATAAGTTTTGCAGTTGAATAAAGACCAATGTTTTGTGTGCAATGAAGAAAAGAAAGAACACCTACTGATTGTCTTAGTCGTGGCATACAAACTAAATATGTTAACCATGCATTATTCTTTAGATTAGGCCTACTGGATAGCTTGCCATTTAAAAGTGTTAATTAACTTATTAATTTATAGTTGGACTATATGGTCATAGATTCCATGGGTGAAACTAAGCTGGGGCCAAAGATAGATAGAATGGCCATGTGCTACAAAAAGAAATTAATTCAGTTTATGAAGCTAGGAGAGGTGGGGGTGCCAGAGTCATTATTATGCTTATTATTATGCCTAATTTTGACACTGATACCATCAGTGATAGATGTTATTTTCCCTCACACCAAATGCCTGAATTAACATTCCCTCAACCCCCCCCCCCCTTAAACCAAAAAAAACAACAACAAACAAACACCTAGGAGAATAGCCTTGAATAGGTAAAATACTCACAAACACCTAAGCCCAGGAGAATAGCCTTGGCCTAAAAGCAATGAAAAAAGCGCTGCCAGGTCGCTGGTAACAAGAGATAGGAGGAAGTAAGTGAAGCCTAGTTTTTGAAAACCCTGCCCTTAATGTTTTAATTTGTTATTATCAAAGTCAAAGGTTGAGCGGATTGTAACAGTTGTGCTTTATTGAATTTGTAATCACTTTTTTGTGGAATACTTGATGCGGCCCAGTCTCACTCAGACTCTACCTCCTGCGGCCCGCGGTTAAGTTGAGTTTGAGACCCATGGGTTAAACAAGGCTAAAAAGTTCTTTAGCAACAACGCAACACACGTACTCAAAACAATCAAAATCAATAAAAATTATTAATTATTTTAACATAATTAATGAGCTTATCTCGGGGGACCATCATCACGTCAGCAGCTTCCAAAAGTACTGTATATAGTCAAAATAAATTGAAAAAATATTTAAAAAGCAAGAAAACATAAAACACTTTGACCACAAGATCAGCAACTTAGCTAACTAATACGTATACTAACAAGTCAAATTAAACAAAAACAAAAGTTCATCAAGATAACACAGTATTACATTTAAAGTAACTTCCCCTGTGAAATTTAATAATATTATAAATTCGTATTTTTAATACGAAGAGGACAAAAGGAGCTGTTTTTTTCCTCTTCTTTTTATTTTTTTTTAAAAAGGGGGGTGGGGGTGGGTGGGGATGAGTAGCATTTTTGGATTACTGCAGAGTTTTTATCGTAGAAGTGGGAGGCAAAATTTTTGGCCCCAGCTTAGGGACAATAATAATAATATACTAATATACTTTTCACGTCAAGAAACTCATCTAAAACATCTAACATTCATTGTTGCTTTTACTGTAGCTAACAAATTATCGACATAGTTATTTTGATTAGGGGATGGGGCAGAGATTGGTGATGCAATGGGCTCCCAAGTAAAGGTGGTCAGAAAATTGTATTCATGAAGGGAATATTTCAGATATTCGCAAAAAATAAAGTTGGGTTGGGGGGTATTTTCTATCAGTGTACAAGTTGGGCGTTATGTTACTTGGTGTCATGATACATAAACTGTATTCACTTCATTTTGACGCACACTAGGGTATTCTTGTCACATTGATGGACGTATACGAGGAGAAAGCAGAAGCCGAGGGCATCAATGATTCCAGAATGAAAGCGAGGTGAGGGGGCTTATTGAGCACTACCAACATTTTTTTGGATAAACTCAAATTGAAGCGATGCATTTTGGTGCATACCTGATTTTAGTTTTACATCATTCGACACTAATCGTAAATCAAAAGAATTTAAATGTCTCTAGATCTAGTTGACTTTATAAAAATGCTATATTGTACGTTTTTCTAAATTGTAATGTTTATTTATAATTTTTAATGTTAACTATTCTTTTCGTTAACGACTTCATTAATAAGTGAATTTTTAAAAAGAATATTTCCATTAAAAAAATTGACCATCACAAAAACTAATAAAGCTTGGACTCAATATAAATAAAAGCAAGACAAAGGTCATGAAGGTAAACTCAACCAACCAAGAGCATATCTCTCTGGCAGGCAATGCACTGGAAAAAGTGGAAGCCATCAAATACTTAGGCAGCACCATTGACTTAAATGGTGGCTCGGAAACTTATGTTGGGGCTAGAATTGGAAAGGATAGGTCAGCATTTGTGCTATTAAAGAAAATATGGGAATCAAAAGAGCTGACCCTGCAAACAAAAGTCCGAATTTTTAACACAAATGTAAAAACAGTCCTACTCCGTGGAGCCGAAACTTGGAGAACAACAGTGAGTATTTCGCAGAAATTACAGACCTTTATAAACACTTGTCTTAGAAAGATCCTGAACATCAAATGGCCAAACACCACCACCAACATAGACTTACTAGAAAGGACACACCAGGAGCCAATTGGTTAAGACATCATAAGGAAAAGATGGAAGTGGATATTTCAATGCAAACCACCAGATCACATCACCAGACAATCTCTAACATGAAATCCAGCTCGAAAAAAGAAAGAAAGGAGGCCCTAAAAATACATGGAGGCGCGATCTAGAGACAGACACACAAAGTATGGGATACACATTAAATAGAAGCAAAAGGAAAGGAACGCACAGAACCGAGATGAATGGAAAATTCTTGTAGACGGTCTATGCCCCACTTCACTAAAGGGGTGGGGGGTGGGGAATAGCAGTCGTCCCCCTCCCCCCTAGATATGCCTAAAGAAACTCTGTTCCTGTCCTAGACTTTAAAGCTGCAAACCTGTCAATCACTTGATCAAATTAAATATCCTTTCAATTAATAGTAAAGCCAGATCAGAAACCCTTGACTGTTCCAAGGTGGATTGTAAATAGTTCTCCTGCCATCCTCTTCTTAAACTTTAATTTTCTTTCTACCGAAATTCCATATTGGTCCGATTTTAAACGTGCCTTTTCAACAGCATGTTCCACCAAGTGACAGCGCTTCTTGTGAATCACAGACCACATGTAAAAGATCGTGTGCTGTACCCGGTATATCAATCGTGCTTAAATATTAAGGGGGTGGTGCTAGTGACGAATCGGCGAAAATATTAATTTTAAAGTATTTCTGAGTTTCGAAATATTTGGTTTCAAAACGCATTTTTGTGGTTTTAATTTAAATGTATTTAAATTAATTATTAAAAGTTATTAGAAAATTGTGTAAAATTATTTTTTTGTTTAACCCTATAAATGGGTAAAAAAATTCGATTCATGAATCGTCCGACCACGTCGTTCCTGGTATGAACTGAAAGCTTTATTTTTCAGAAATTAGATAACTATAACTTCCTGTCACGAAAGTTTTCGAACACTTCAATTGGCGTTGAATCATGGTCTAAACTGTACTTTTGTGATCTAATTATAGGGTCATCTCATTTATGATGCATCAACCTTGAACTATTATAAAAGCACGGATTTGGATTAGTTACAAATGTGGATAATCGGCATGTGATCTGTTATCCTTTTCTGAAATTCGGTTAGACCAAGCAGTGTGTGCTGTGTAAATATGCAATTTTTCATTTCGGTGTCAACCCTGAGATGGTGTCTCCCGGTGCGGTTCACACCCCCCGCACCCCACTAGCTAAGCCACTGGCACATTTCTTTTGCTGCCCACGGATACTACGTCCAAGCTAAGTGATATTTCTTATTTTTATACCGTTTTTTTTCTGTTGTTTTGTTCGCTGACGAAGGCTTTCTGTCGACACGTTCGTTGTTTTGTTGCGTTTCTTTTTTCAGGTTTAACCCTGCTCTGTTTTATTCATTTTACATTGGTTCTGATAAAGGCAGTCTATTTCCAATAGTGCATGTGTTGGCCGGAGACTTCACTCGATAGATTTGATGGTGTTCACATATCATTTTTATACCGGTATTTTATTTCATTAATTTTTTGGCAAAATTCCTAGTTTACAACACTTTATATAAGTTATAAAAATGATAATTTAGCTAGTTATTGTTTTTTTAAAAATTATGTTTTCGCTTTATTTTAACACACTTTTCTTCTTCTTCTTCTTCTATATCTTAAGGGCCCACGATCAATTTATTGATCATTTTGGCTCCTATGCATGTAGATGGGATTTGCAATGTTTCTGTTACTGGTGGTGATGAGGAAATTATGCACTAGGGGTTTATGGCTCCTATGCATGTAGATGGGATTTGCAATGTTTCTGTTACTGGTGGTGATGAGGAAATTATGCACTAGGGGTTTGAAGGCTTGAGGCAATAGACACAAATGTGTCTAGTGTTGTCGCCTCAACTGTTCCTTTCTAAGGGGATGGTCTGAGGAGGCAGTTGACTTGCTCTGGAGAGACACTTGAAGAAAACACTGGTTGCAAACAATAAAGAAATTTTAAAAAAATTAATAATTTTAACAGAGATTTTTTGTAACAGATTGTGATGGGGGTAAACATTGTCAAAAATTACGAGACATCCTTCATGGCCGGCCCCTATACAACTGCATCGATGGCTACCACAGTTATAGGCAGGTGAGTGTGCGCTAATTAGATCAATGCCACAGGTATAGGAAGGTACCTGTACCTACGGTAGAGTACCAGATCAATACCACAGTCATAGGCAGGTGATTGTACGCTACTCAAATCACTACCATTGTTATACGCTACTCAGACTCAGTGCCTGTTCATTGTTAAGTTTTGATCGGTCTATCAAGTTGAACCCGTTTCACATAAATAGCCTCACAAAAATCAGACTACTTCAGGGCAAGGTCCCAGACAAAGAGGTAAAGGTCCCAGGCAACGAGGTAAAGGTCCCAGACAACGAGGTAAAGGTCCCAGACAACGAGGTAAAAGGTCCCAGACAACGAGGTAAAGGGTCCCAGACAACGAGGTAAAGGGTCCCTGACAACGAGGTAAAAGGTCCCTGACAATGAGGCAGAACTCAAAGCTACGCTGGGAGGGAAATGTAAGTATATCACAATTGATGTTATTGGTATCTTTTGTTACGGTACATTTTGTCTTTAAGGTATAAAGTATAATTTAAGTGCGTTACTTGTATTCATGTTTTATTCCCCATTCCAATTGCTCGATATTACATTTATAAAGTATTTATACGAAAAACCTTTTTTAAAGGTTGTTAAATTTACCAATTTTTTGTATTATTTTTTTCGTATAAATACATTGATGCTTCTGTTTTTTTGTTAATTAGTAAATAAAAAAGTGAATGAAGAAAAATAATCGAAAAGCGAAGAGAAAAAATTGCCACAACAATGCCCGTTGGTATTGAATTGAATTCGAGAAAAGAAACCAAACTCTTTAACTAATTTTTCGAGGTAATCTCCTTTTATAGCGTCCTAACATTTCTGCTACAAGAAATTTTGTCTCTGTGATATCCAGCTTATTTTTAATAGTACCGATAATAATAGTTTTCATCGTATGATTGTTTAGTAAAAAGTAAAAATAAAATTTTTTACGATTATTAATATTATACTTATACTATTATCGTTGTGTAATTTAATCTTTACTTTGTACTGTACATTGCCAAAAGCTTTTCTTCTATGTTTCTCAAGGATTCCTATCACTATCATGTTTTAATTAAAATTTCAGGGTGAATTTTTCAATTACAACAAGGCATTGCCCCCCCCCCCAACTGAGCTAAACTAAGTAGGCCTATTTATGCTGTTAAAGTAAAAGTAAAGGTCTTTCATTTTTCAAGGATTCCTATAACTATCATGTTTTAATTAAAATTTCAGGGTGAATTTTTCAATTACAACAAGGCATTGCCCCCCCCCCCCCCAACTGAGCTAAACTAAGTAGGCCTATTTATGCTGTTAAAGTAAAAGTAAAGGTCTTTCTCCCCTCTCAACTGGGCCAAACTAAGTAGTAGGGTTGCCAGGTCTGCTTCCCAAAAATAGCGGACAAGCGGGCGGGGGGGTTGTAAGTAATTTTGTACAATTAAATTATATATTTTCTTACAAACATTTGATCACGTATTAAAATAATCACTTGAAAACTTTACTTAAAATTCCAAACATTAAATATATTATAATAATATGTCCCTTAGACTGTACAGCTTTAGATTACGTACCATTTCATTATTCATAAAGCTTTTGAAAAAAAAAATGTCCACTATTTTGCAAAAAAAATAGTGAACATAATTTGAAAAAAGTGGACTGTCCGCTCAAATTGTGGACACCTGGCAAGCCTACAAACTAGATACAATATTTATTATGATATAATTATGTGAGTGTGATGAACAAGAAATAAACATTATTTTAATAGTTAATTAGTGAAACCTGAAATGTTAGCCCAATGACATATTTAATAATGTGGCATAAATTAATGAATATGGACATGGACATCCAGATAAACTTTAGTATATCCTATGCCCCCTAAAATAAGTTTCCTCTCATCCCGCAGTAAAAAAATAGGCTTATTTACTGTTTAGGCCTTTACAAAAATAAACTTTTACAAACCCTTACAATATAATATACATTGATAATATAGGCCTAAAACATTAAAGATAAATTTTATAAATATAGGATTGAACAAATAGTAAAAGTTAATCTAACCCTGCAAGTCATAGTTTTCATAAAATAGGATTTATTAAAAAATTAAATTAAAGAAACTCTATGATGAAATTTGTTATTATTTTATGAATATATAAATCTATTATGGCCAGCAGTTTTTACATTTTATTGTAGCTTAGGCATAAAATTAAGAATCAAATAATTTCTATCAGTCTTAAAATTATGGTATGGCCGATTTTCCTTCAACCGAAGCTAGAAAACCAAGGCAATCCTTGGTCTTGTTGAAAATGGTTCTTTATCCTTCCGTTTTTGATATGATACTTACGGGTTTTCCAATACCTTGTTTTTGAGATCAATGTAGATTTTTTTAGTTTAGCCAGTGGTCATTTTTTTGTTAGTTAAAACGCTCTGAGCTATTTGTTTGTGAGGAAAAGATTTAAAATTTACATTACTAATTGACTAATTATTTCTGAGATTCCAACTTGAGCCAAATTTAAAGAATTTAATGACAAGTGCATATTGGCAGGCAATGAATTTCTAATTCTCTGAGCCATTTTTTAATTGAAAACTACTACATACTATAGTAATACTATTATAACCGGAAGTAAGCAGTCACATCTACAGAATAAAGCTTTTTTGAATTTCCGATTCTAAAAATACAGAAACAGGTGGATTTGAGGCAGCTCAGACATTAATATTTTAAACTTTAAAAACTAAGTAAATATAGACATACTTTAAAGTAAGACATCACTCAGCATTTGCTATTATCCTATATGATATATGTGCCACCTAAACACAAGCTTTAATTCTCTCTTAATTAGTGAATGTCGTCAACCTTCATCTTAACTTGTTAATAATTTTCAGACTCAGGCTTACGGTGAAGCTAATGACACTGCGAGAAATGCCATGTGAGAAGAGTGTAAAATAAATCCTGCTTTGAAGATTACCTGCTTATATGTGACTAGATAAGAATTATCAAAGTTTTTCTTCCAGTAGCTATACTATAAATAATAAAAATGAGGCCTGATGAACATAAAAAAAAGAAAAATGAAGCATATAAGAAAAAACATGGTCTTACCAGTGGAGGAGAAGAAAGAGCTGGAAAACACAAAGACAAATCAGGAAAGGCAAATACAGCACACAAAAGTCTTAGCGGTGATACAAATAAAACAAAAACTGCTGAGCATCATAAAAATGAGCCTCATGATATGGCCGGGCACAATCAAGCAAGAGCTTTAGAAAAAACAAATAAAAATACTGAGTTAAGCCGTGATCCAAGTTCAGGAAATGCCATGGGTGCTTATCATTTGAGAAAGAATTTGGGATCATCTGACTCCTCATCGTCAGATTCAGGAAATGATGAGGTAACATTTCTCACCTTTTAAAAAAGATACGCTAAAGCAAAAAATAATCTAAATTGCCATATCATTATATAATACCTCTTATACAATGTTATATTTTCTTGAAATTTCATGGTATTGTGCAAGTTAAATAAAGGATTTATAAATAATTTTATTAATTTATTTTAAAAATTCTTTTCCAGATTTTTTTTTGAATTTAAATAAAATTTATTTAAAATCATATGTCTTTTAGAAAACTGGGGCAGTCAAGAATAAGAGGAAAAACTATCGGAGACGTGAGATTGTGAGTAATTGGAATAAATATGAATTAGAACCAAATCAAGAGGAGGAGAAAATTGTGTCCAGGGGCGAGAATTTCGAAAAGCTAATTAGCATGGCAGGTAATGAATATGCAACAATTTTTGTATGATTTATTTCATGTTTACTACCTTAAATATTAGCCGTCAGATCAAAAGAAATTTAAATAAAAAAAATTGAGATAAGCTTTTTTATGTATTACAAAAAGCCTTGCCTTTACTAAGTTATCAAACAATCATGTTTATTTTAAGTAATAATATGAATAGAAGAATACACTTAGATTATGTCATGTTATTCTTTATTCATCTCAGGTAAAGCAATGAGCCACTTTAGATTCAAGGATGAGTTAGAGTGGGAGCAAGATGATGAGTTAACTGAAACTGATAATGGAGATATGTACAGCCAGGTTTTGAGTATCAATCCTGCTGATTTGATTCGAAATTTATCTTGTATCCCTGTACACCAGATTTTAGGGATAAGTCAGGATGTGTTTCCGGTAGGCTTTATACTTTATACCTAACATTGTTAATTTTTAATTATCATGTTCTAAAATTATACTTAAATTTGTAAAAAAAAATCAATGACGTTTATTCTTCTACCGGTTGCTGATGGTGTGTGTTTTGTCACTTTTAGTGCATGAGAAAAAAAATGTACCGGTACTAATCTTTGTGCTGTTGAATTTTTTAAAAAAAATTGATGGTTAAAATGATGAATAATTTAAATAAATTTTATCTCAGTCAACTCAAATAGGTTTAATGATTGACGTTGCTAAGAGGAATAAAGATGCATTTGAATTAGCTCTTGGGGAAGAGCTTAGACCACATGTGGAATTCCATGAATTGCAAAACAAACATGTCACTGACACCAATGGAAGAACTCAGATGGTGGAGACCCTTCACCCAAGGATGTCATCTGTACCCGAGTCTTCATCGGGAATCTGCATATCACAAGATGAAAACAATGTTGTGAAAAATTCATCAAATATCAATAGGGACATTAGTAAAGGTTTCAGCAACATTAATACCGTTGATAGTGGTCAGCAGAGTGGACGATTAAGTTTGCAGGATGAAGATTTAGATTTACTACTGGGCTTGGATTCTAATGGAAAAGTCCCTGGTCAGGAACAAGGGAATACACCAAGTGAACCGCCAAAAAATGGTCAGACTAAAACAACAGGCAGTAAGAGTTTTGGGTCTCTCATTAAAAAAATGTGTATATGATCTAGACCAGGGGGTCCTCCAATCTTTTAATCAGATAGCAGGTTCACTGTCCCAAAGACACAGTTAGTGGCTCGGTTCACTGTCAGAGTCTTGGGAGGGCCGGTTCACTATCATAATCTTGGGAGGCCCGGTTCACTGTCTCACAAACACTGTTTGGGGCCTGACTATAGTTTGAAAAAAAATATTATCAAAATTCCTATGCACACTCAACATTTCTTATTTCTGGTGCAGAAAACAGGAAAATACTGTTCATTATTCAAAATGAAAAACAATTTTAATCAGCATTATTTCTTATCAGCATAAGTTATTAGTATTTCAATGGGAAATATGAGCCTACTTTTGGCTAAACAGATCTTCAAGTCAGGTTCTACACTTCGCATGCTATTCGAGGCAAGGGGCCTGTTTTAAGGAGCCCTTTAGGAGAGGGGGAGAGGGGGGTAATCTAGGCTGTAGTTTGAGGACCCCCTGATCTAGAAAAATAGATACAAAATATTGACATTTTTTTCCATTTGTTAATATATATTTTAATAATACAAACTAATGTTTCAGTTACTTTGCTTTAAATTTTTTTTATCTTCTTCTTATATTTGAGGGGCCCACGATCAATTTGTTGATCATTCTGGCTCCTGGTTTAAATTCAGAGTTTGACTTCTCTTAGATGGGTTGCCGTCCAAGGCTAACGAGTCCCATCATTTCATTTTGACTAAATTACACACCCTGACTGAAGTATTTAAAAATTTAAACTGTTTTGCATTAATTCAGAGTTTAAAAAAATTTAAAGTTGATACATCTCCTAACAGTCTTGCATATTTGTTTCAGAGGCAGCTCAAGAATCAGATAACTTAGAAGATTGGCTGGACAGTGTTTTAGATGACTAATGCCTGACATATTACGCGACCATTCTGTGTATACAAATAGTACGAGAGAAAGTACATGGTTTTAAATGGTCATCCCATCAAAGAAACAACATAATGATGTACAATGGAATCGGCCGTGCTAGATCCAATGTCAGTCTCAAAAAGCACAGCTAAACATCCTTATGCCCCGTATTGTGATCAAGGAAAGGACAATTTATTATAGGATTACAAAATGTTTCAAGGGAACACACAAGAGAAAGATGTAAAACACAGAAACAGCTTGGAAAATAAATTTAGAGGAAAGCAAACTTCTAGAGGCATCCATGATGATTCTATGGTTATTTTTGTTTTAGTTGTCTTTAAGAGTAAAAAATTGTTTAGTCTCCAAATTATTCCGGAAAATAAATGAAGGACTCCGTTCAATCTGTGTGACGAAAATAGTGGCACAAGGTATGTGGAAGCGTGAAATATAAAGACATGACATTAAAGAACATTTTTTTTTAGGCCAAGAGCCTTTCTCAGCAGACAGGACAAATGAAGAAACTACAAAGAATTAGTTTAACAATTTGAGTGTTGGAGTTCACCATTAATGATATTGCAGGAAGTTGGTTTTCTGGAACAGTTGAGTCCACTACCACTAGGTGCTCCAGCAATTAAATAGCACCAATAATTTTAGATTGATCTCACAGTTTGAGGAAAAATGTTGTAACTTCAATTTGTGGACAGAGAAGATAAGGAGACCGCTACTAATGTCCATGATGTTACATTATATATTTGTTAATGTATTATTTCTTAGTAGAGGTGATGGTAAAAAAAATGAAATTTTAGACAATCTGAGTGTTTTTGTCCTTCAGACATAGACAGCATTACATTCATGTTATCATTGTTGTTAATAAGTAACTGGGAAATCAGTGTGGCTGCAAGACAAAATGTACCTCTTTAACAGATCAATTCAATATATAAATGCTTGTCAATGTTATCAACGATTAAAAATAAATTTATTGTTTAAAAAAAATTTGTTTGTTCAAATGTTTTGCATGAGTTTATTTGGAATGTGATCCAAAATATTTCATTTACAAAGCTTTATAGTACAGTAGAATCGAATATTGCCATTGAATTTTGATAAGATTTCATTTTGTTGAAATTGCATATTTTGGTGTTATTTTGTTGTTTTTTGACTTTAGATTATCATGAAAGAATTTAATATAAGCAATAGGATATATTTAAAGAAAATTAAATGAAGTCAGTTAAATATGTATAATAATACTTTCAATAAATAAAATATTTTTTTATGTAACCCCCACTTGAAAGTTCCTATTTGCTGTAATTCTCTTATAATTGTTTAAATTGACATCATCAATATCCGAAAAGATAATAATTATTTTTAAAAAATTCTGAAATCATACCTCATATTTCATGCTTTCAGAAATGATATATCTCTTATTGTATACGGTAGTTAAAACTTATACTTATTTATTTGTAGCTGATCTAAATGCAAACTTAAAAACAATTATTACATTTTCTTAGGCAGTACTGGGTACTTTGTTCTTAGACATAATTTAGACAGCACATTGACAGTACTTGTTTATCTTATAACATTACACCGATTTAATTATTTTATTAATGCATCATATAGAATTGTACTTGTGTTGATGAAGGTGGACAGTAAAACACTATCAAAAAAAGATTGTTGAAGTGGTATCCTATAAATTACTGTATAAAATGTCAAGCCAATGATAGATGAATAGAATTAAACTATAAAACTTATAAGTTGAATCTGTTCAAATGTAATTAAATTTAATAAGTCATACAAATTAAATAGAACAACAACACACAAATTGGTTAGTCTCTAAATGATAAAATGTACAACATCACTCTAACAGCAGAACAACTATATGCAACTTAATCATAGTTAGTGAATTTGGGGGGGGGGGGGGGGGGGGGAGACATACATGCAGAATCAGTCACACTATGTTCAGAAACAATGACCACATGCTCAAACACAAAAATGTACAACATCACTCTAACAGCAGAACAACTATATGCAACTTAATCATAGTTAGTGAATTTGGGGGGGGGGGGAGGGGGGGGAGACATACATGCAGAATCAGTCACACTATGTTCAGAAACAATGATCACATGCTCAAACACAAACATAGATAATACCAGCTAACTCAACCATGGCGCTTTTATGACACAATAATAAAATTGTAATTTTGTGAAGGTGCACAATATAAAATTCATTGATGAAAAAGTAACATTTATATTTAGTGATGAATTGTTGAACTTTAAATAACTTCTATAATTGAAGCATTGTTTCCTGAGTTTCCATGATGAATTTCAAGGAATACAATAATTGCGTCAGTTTGCATTAATAATACTAATAATAAATAGCATGCATTTTACTGACTTGATGCTGTCTTAAAAATATATTTTCAATGACAGATAGATTTTAGTGACATGTTTGGAATTCAGGTCTATGACAATTAATCCTTTTTAATTACCCTTTACATTTCATAGTCAGGACTTCATCTTGAGCTGAACCAGATTTGTTTAGTATCGCAGTTCTGTGGTGCTGTGCAGAAACTCATCTGAATCGATGGTGGCGCCATGTTGAAATCTGCCAGAGCTTGCGATGCTTCCATATTGGTCCAAGTATTGGTAGTAAATGGATGGCAGAGAGAAGCAGAAATCATGTGGTTTCCGGGCTTGTCTTTTCCTAATGATTAATGCAGAGGTTCCCACCAAGGCCCCTAGGGTAACTAGAATCCCAAGGATGGAAAACAGTAGTATAGGATTGACCCTCCCTCCAAATATGATCAGACCTCCATTTGTTGAAATGCCAGTTGTGTCTGAAATGAAGATTGATTTTTCATATAAAGTACTTATCAATCCCCAAAAAACTAAAATTACTTGGGGTTCCTCAGACTTAACATTTTTAGAACCACTGAGCTAAATTAAAGTGGAGACTTGTTAGTTCAAAATATTTTTTTGGGTTTAAATGAATAACTAAATAACAATAAGCAATCACTGGAAAAGTTAAATGTACGGCTTGATTTGGTGTTAAATGTACGGCTTGATTTGGTGTTAAATGCATGGTTTGATATGGTGTTAAATGTAAGGCTTGCTTTGGTGTCAAATGCAAGGCTTGATATGGTGTCAAATGCAAGGCTTGATATGGTGTCAAATGCAATCCTTGATTAACTGTTTGAACAAAAGAACATTTTTGTTTCATTTAAAACTAGATTATGTTTAAAAAAATCTTCAAATACCGTGGGAAATGGTTCAACTCTTTTTTTTACAACTCTTTTTATGAATGACCCTGCCTGTGGGCATTGAAAAATGTTCAAAATGTCAGGATTTAAATATCTTACTATGAAATTGGCAGTTTGCACCAGAATATTCAGGTAGACAGTCACAAAGATAGAGATTGGAATTTGTACGGATATTTCTGCAAGTTCCATTGTTCTCGCACGGCTGTGCGTAGCATGGATCTGTGGTCTGCTCACATGTGGCACCTTTGAAACCTGAGTAGGGAAAATGTCATGGCTCAACAGTGAAAAATAGAAACAAAATGTCATTTCTGATCAGGATGTTGGTTTGAATATAAAAAAAAAACCAACGTTTGTTATTAAATGTTATATTATATATAGGCTTATATAGTGGAAGAAAAGTACATTGCAAAAAGAACGAAAACCATTAAACTTTTCCAAGACATACCAGCTGTACAGAGACATTCCTCTTGGCCGTAGCTGTTCCTGTTGCAAGTTCCACCATTCCTACAAGACACAGCTTTATCAACCTGGCAGTTGGGCAACTTTTGTTCACATGATGTCCCTGTGTAGTCGCTGGTACAAACACATCGAAATGATCCTACAGAAAACAACAAACTATATGCTATACACTCACATGGAAACAAGACGAAGTAAGACGATTCTCAAGAAGGGTGAAAGGTCAGTGCTATAAAAAGGGGCTAAAGGTAGCTCTATAAAAAGGGGTTAAAGGTCTACTAAAAATCAATTAATTCTGTTTTTCACTTTATGATAATTAACTTTGCTTTCATTTTGGAATAGTTATTTTCTTACCAAGAGATCTTTGGGAACCAGCAACCTTCCTTCATGTTTAACTTTGTATAGTCTCTATGTATTAGACTATGAATATGCATAATGAAAGGCTAGTCAAAACTAAGCTGTATATGCTATAACAATTGTCCAGTTTAAATGAACTGCTATCTGATCTGAGTTATAAAGACACAAACAGGTTCATAATAAATAAATAATACATATCATATGTACTCAACAGTTGGACATTTTTCATGTTTTAATGAAGATGTGTTGTTAAGCTAGAGTTTTGTTTTAAAATCATTCAATAAACTTGAGTTGGGCTTGTTTTTCTGTTTCGTGGTTAGGCATGTGTGCAGTGTTTTGTTAGGGAGTTTATCTTAGGGGCTTTAAATAGGGAGAGGAAGGCTAAATAGTTGAATTTTAAGTGTAAGTTAGACTTTTTAGCAGCATGCAGGCAGATTTTTGTTTTATTTAGTTGCAATTAGCTTTAGTTGCAGTCATCTTCCTTTTAAACCACTGTCGATATATATTTATTTGGCAAAAAAAGTCACAAAAGAAAATGTAACACTTTAGAGGTAATTACCAATGTTCTGGTTTCTAAAATTTAATTATTAATAGTAAAAAGCAATTGAATAAAATGAGTTTTTCCCCCCATTAACTTGAACTTACTACCTCCTGGCTCTCTGATGCACGTTCCGTTATTGTCACATGGCAGAGATTGGCATGGATCAGCCAGATGCTCACAGCTCACACCGACTACACCTGCACCACAGTCGCACTGATACTGTCCTTGGCCCAACGGCTGACAGACGCCTTGACCACAAGGGTTGTTGACACACACATTGAACTCAGAGTCGCACGTGCCACCAAAGTAACCTAGGGAATGTGAATGGTAGAAGTATTTCATTTTCAAACAACAAAATAAACACAAGTCGTGACAAGTTACAAACACCTTCTTTTCTTAGCCTTATTATTGTATTAGTGGTAAATGTTGAGATTGATACCCGGGGTTTCCCATCATGGCCGCCATCTTAGTTGACGCTCCACGTGAAGTGTCAACCAAGATGGCGGCCAAAATGTAGTGCAAAACATGTGTTATGAAACGACTGGGGAGGGGAGACCCCCCTCCGACCTCCCCAGACCCTCCCCCACTTTAAATACCAAAATCAGAAACAAAAAATTATCTGGGGAGGGGTCACCCCTCCCCAGAATCCCTCCCCAATGTAAAAAAAAAAAATGAAATAAGAAAACAGTTGATCCATAAACCTAACCATAGGCGCCCGCAGAAAACTTTCCGGGGGGGGGAGGGGGGGGGATTTTTTTTAGTAATGTTTGAATGTAGTTTTAATTTACTGTAGCGTATTTATATGGTGAACGAACGGCAACGGACAGGACATCAGCTTAGTTACTTTCTCTTTATTTTCTCTTTACTTTAATACATTTTTTGTCTATTTTTGTCTAAAAATTTTTTATCCAATCAATCCAGGGGGGGGGGCAAGTGCCCTACCTTGCCCCTACCTGCGGGCGCCCATGAACCTAACCCAAAGTCTAAGGCCACAACTCAACAAGTAAGCAGCAACGGTTAGCCGTAAAAACACATGGAATTTGAAAATGAACAAAAAACCATAAAAATGGCAAAAAAGAAGCCAAAAATAATCCAAAAACCAAGAAATAATTAAAAACCAACTTACAGTTTCATGAAATACACTTTTACACACTTTATTACAGGTTCCGGTAGTTCCAAATAAAAAAAAAATATGTACAAATAATTGGAGCACAACTGCCGGCATTAGGCTAACATGTTGAAAAGATGGTGGCGCAAATAAATATAATTAGCCAACCAATGATAATTTAAAATTATAAATAATCAACCAATTAAAATTTTAAACAGAAACATGTCATCAGTACTTCCGCTAATAATAAAATGAACAAAGGGTAATGACTCCTGCACAAATTTTAAACAAACACGCAAATGACGTCATGGGTATTAGTCCCAACAATAGCCTGGTAGCCTAATTTACTCAAATTGTCAATTTTAACAAGCTTACCTTCCCTACAGTGGCATTGAAATCCTGTACCAAGTTGAATACACTGTCCACCATTTTGACATGGGTTAGGGTCACATCCGTCTAAATCCGACTCACAGTCAACACCTGATCAGCGTCGAGAGAAAGTGTGTCATTATTTTTTTTTTAATTTCTGGAAGTGAAGTTTTCTCCACAAAAAAAAAGAAAAAATAATAATAAAATAAATTAGTATAAAAAAATATAGACTATATTCAGTAGTGTAGCTAGAGTTTGTGACACCTGCGGTGGTCTTCAATGTTCCCATGCATAACTCAAGAAAATCGTAAAGCGTACTGAATAAACATCAAACGCAGGCCACAAACAGTAGATGAAGTGGGCAGAAATCCCACCCCCAAAAAAACAAAAAAAAAACCCACAGACGTGTCTCCCAGGGCGACACCCCCCCCCCCGTCTTCCTAAACTGTGTATATTTTCTACATTTTGTCATTTTGTACACGTCTAGAATTCCACATAAATAATTGAATAAACAAAACAGANAAACAGTAGATGAAGTGGGCAGAAATCCCACCCCCAAAAAAACAAAAAAAAAACCCACAGACGTGTCTCCCAGGGCGACACCCCCCCCCCGTCTTCCTACACTGTGTATATTTTCTACATTTTGTCATTTAGTACACGTCTAGAATTCCACATAAAGTATTGCATCAACAAAACTGATATATTGGCCACCCTGTAAAAATTACAAACACTTTCCTTTGCCCCTCCACACACGTTTTTTAAAATAAATCTTTCCACATAACATTGTTTATTATTATTTTAGATTGCTGGGTGCCCCACCCACTGTGAGAACATGCCGTTATATTATACGTGCACAGACCCATATTGTAATTTAGTAACAGCCTGCTGTATAACACTGGACTCAGCTGCCACCACTATCTGTAGGCTAACATGTTAATCAAACATATATGATGGGACGCAAATGAAAATGACATGATTTATTTTAAAAGACGAATACATTTTTTTTAAAAACATTATTGTGTTTTTCCATGTGGTTAGACCAATGGTCGGCAAATGGATGTGGTTAGACCAATGGTCGGCAAATGGATGTGGTTAGACCAATGGTCGGCAAATGGATGTGGTTAGACCAATGGTCGGCAAATGGATGTGGTTAGACCAATGGTCGGCAAATGGATGTGGTTAGACCAATGGTCGGCAAATGGATGTGGTTAGACCAATGGTCGGCAAATGGATGTGGTTAGACCAATGGTCGGCAAATGGATGTGGTTAGACCAATGGTCGGCAAATGGATGTGGTTAGACCAATGGTCGGCAAATGGATGTGGTTAGACCAATGGTCGGCAAATGGATGTGGTTAGACCAATGGTCGGCAAATGGATGTGGTTAGACCAATGGTCGGCAAATGGATGTGGTTAGACCAATGGTCGGCAAATGGATTAGTCAAAAGAGCCGAAAATCAGCAGCTTGACGATAAAAATTTTTTGAAAGCCACATTTCTTTTTAAGAACCTGTCAAGAACTGTCAAGAACCATGTTTTTCGGAGTTAAACCCGGTGTGTGGCCGACTGGCCGAGCCGCACTCAGGTCGTTAAATAGCCACAATGTGCCGACCACTGGGTTAAAGCCAACAACCTTTACTCATAGACATGCCAATTAAATAAAAGACAAGACACCAATTCCCTGTTTCAGCTTCCGTTGATTGGAACCTGGGACACCTGCGGTGAACATTCAACCCCACCCCCTCCCTCCTCAATCCAGCATAACAAACCTGTATATCCTTCTCGGCATGTACACGTGTAGGTCCCGGGCGGCCCCTGTGAGCAGGTCCCTCCGTGTTGACAAGGGCTCAGCGACAGGCATTCATCAATGTCGGTTTCACAGGCCACGCCCCTGAATCCACGGCGGCAGTCACACGTGTAGCTTCCGGGGGCCGGCTGTATGCACGTGCCGCCGTTGTGACAGGGGGAGCTGTCACACTGGTCCACCTCTGTTGATCATAAGGTCATACAACACATTTAGGTCCTTACTGAAGGTATTCAAACAGGAGCCGGCGAGAGAAGATACAGATGTGAGATGTGTAGACTAGGTACGATTTCTCATAACAGATTACTTGATTAGAGATTGGAATAGCTTAACTTCAGTGTACAATTGGATCGTTAACAAGTGTTTGGCTCTAGACGGGGCGTTTGTCTCCGGTTGATCACATATAGGATCAAAACACAACACAGGACCAGTGCAGCACACAGGACCACTTCACCATACAGGACCACTTCACCGTACAGGACCACTTCACCGTACAGGACCACTTCCACCACACAGGACCACTTTCACCCCACAGAACCACTTCACCCCACAGCATACCACTTCACAACACGGTACCACTTCACTACACAGGACCACTTTCACCCCACAGGACCACTTCACTACACAGGGCCACTTTCACCCCACAGGACCACTTCACTACACAGGGCCACTTTCACCCCACAGGACCACTTCACTACACAGGGCCACTTCACCACACGGTACCACTTCACTACACAGGACCACTTCACTATACAGGATCACTTCACCCCACAGGACCACTTCACTGCACAGGACCACTTCACCACACGGTACAACTTCACCACACAGGACGACTTCACCACACGGTACCACTTCACTGCACAGGACCACTTCACCACACGGTACAACTTCACCACACAGGACCACTTCAACATACGGTACCACTTCACCACACAGGACCACTTCACTACACAGGACAATTCACCACACAGGACCACTTCAGCCCACAGAACCACTTCACCCCACAGGGCCACTTTCACCCCACAAAACCACTTCACCCCACAGAACCACTTCACCCCACAGGGCCACTTCACCCCACAAAACCACTTCACCCCACAGGACCACTTTCACCACACAGAACCAATTCACCACAAAGAACCAAAAGAGACGACCTGCAGTAATTTTAACCACGGCGCCTAGAGCAACATCTCGGTCGCCCCTAATGGTGGGTAACACATCCTCGAGTGACCGATTGACTGTTTACGTTACCATAGAACGGTCACGTCCTCAGATACGTACCAGTCTCACACAGCCGCCCCTTGTACCCTGGGAAGCACATGCACCGGAAGGACCCGATGTTGTCGACGCACGCGCCGTTGAGGCAAGGCGAGCTGGCACATTCGTCTATACCTGGTCATCAAATAAAGAAAAAAAAAAAGGATCAGGCTGAGATGCCAAGATGTCTTCTCGTTGCGTCTCAAAATGTGTGGCCATATTCCATTGAGTACATTGACTAGCTCTTAATGATAAAAAAAACAAAAAAAAACGTGTTACAGCAAAATCATTGTCGGTTACCGGAAATTTGATCAACGGAAATGTGATCGAACGGAAATTTGGTCGAAACTTTTCTTCAGTTCACACGTTAAAATTTTCATCACATTTCTTTTTGAGCGCTTTACACTGTATAGTAAAACAAAATAATGCGTTCAAAAAGAAATTTGAAGCGAAATTTTAACGTAAAAACTTTTAAAAAAGATTCGAACAAATTTCCGTTCGCTCAAATTACCGTCGATCAATTTACCGTCGACGATCATTGCCAATAGAGTAGGCGTGAGACGCTTCGATGTATTATTGTGCAAGCTCTACTTATGGGAAATGGAGGCTTGTAAAAAATCTCATCATTGAAGAACTTCTTTTACATACTGTACATCATCATGTTCATTTAGGATTTCTTGTAATATAATCATATTCATCTTTTTTTAAAAAATGATGTCATTTCCTTATATAAAGGGGGACGCAGTTATATATTTTGAAAATGCAATGCTGTTTCAACGACTGCCTCTCTTGCTAACTAACAGCATTAACTCCATACAGTTAGGAAGACATAAATAATCATATGTAATCTATTAAATAAAAATTATGATGATATCTATCATGCTACATTTAATGTCTAGTGCGTTAAGTTCACTAGATTTAAGACTCCGTCAATAAATTGGTGGTTTTTAATTTAACTGAAGAGCGTTTAGTTCCTGAATGGTTAAGTGAGTCACGCAATGCCTTACCCATCTCACAGTTGAGTCCCGTGAACCCATGCAGACACTGGCAGCTGTAGGAGACGGTGGAGAGCTGCGACATGAAACAACTCCCAGCATTCAGACATGGCGCGCTGTGGCACGGCCCCACGGCTGACAGCAGCAAAAGAAAAAAAAAAGACTTTGTGATACAATAAAATACATATATCAAATGTATTAGAAATATTAAAAACATATCTCTAGGTATTACCAAGCCAGGCCGGACGAAGTTGGCGATTTAATATTTAAAATTATTTTTTTTAAAGGCTGGAATAATTATTATTATTATATTTCAAATGCTCCAGTGCCGAAGACGATTTAAAAAAAAAAAATTACGAAACTATATTACTAGCTTTACACCCCCAGGAAGCTCCTCGCAAAGCGTTGAAAAATAAAAGTGGGGGTGGGGTGTGACACCAAATAGAAAATGCAAACTTTACAGAGTTCGATCGAGTCAGTTTAGTAACAGAACTCAGATTCAAAAACAGTGTGCCACCAGTTCACTAGTGAAAAAGGATAAGCTCTGTGGCTGGTACACGTGCATCTCAAAACCGATCAAGCTCTCCAGAATTTCTAACAGGAAAACGATGGAAACGATATAGAAGTACAAATGTTCTAAAATATTGGCTAATGCTTACTTGGAAGTATGATGAGTTCTCCCATTGTACTCTCAGACCCAGATGTACAGTGGCTGACATACCACATAACCAAAGCATAAATTGATAACACTTGGGCACTCATCATAAATATATAGTCCAAAAAAAAAAAATCCTCGAAGAATGTATTTCTCTAAAAGACAACACGATTCTCTCATCCGAGTTGAAGGTTATAATCTGCGCCCAGGCGCTATCTAATAGTTGACAGAACCAGAACTTGAATTTTTACGATACTCTTAATCCAACAGATGGCTCAACAGATCACATGGCAGCAACTCCAACAAAAAATGTAGTTCCGAAACAAAAACAAAAAAACGCAAACACAATCGCAAACTCCATTCATTTTGAGATGTAGTAGGCCAATGGCCAGTGGCCAATGGGGCAATGGCCTTTAACTGAAGAGAAGGCGTATTTCTTTCTTTTACTCAGTCAAAGTGATTTTGAAACAAAAATATCTACGCCTGCTTAGCTACTAACACGCTACGGAGGAAAAAAAACAAATCAAGCGAACACAACTCAGAATCTTGCAAAACTAAAAAAGTTATGATATCCGAAATTCAGAGTTACCGATTTTTGTAACTGTTCATGTTTTGAAAACAGTTTCTTTTCCGACTTCAGGGGACCAAACGTTACCTGTTGCCTAGTTCCTGGGATCAACTCAAACAGGAGGAAGTGGTCAGTTGTATGCAGATCGCGTCCAACAAGGTCTCGCGAGAACGTGACGTTCGTTCGCTGGGAGGGCGCTCCACGTTTACCTGACCTGTCCGTTTGTCCCAGACATGGAGTCACAGGGCAGTAGTCAGAGCAAACAATGGCGACACTTGAACGTGACAAGGGACAATTTGTAAAAAACAACAGCGTATTTGAATAACAATTTCTTAACGGAAGTAGTATTTATATACGATTTTCCCTCACAAATAAATAATGATTAAATAATTGGTGGGAGGTGGGATTTTGAGGTGGGATTGTGGGGTGGGATTTTGATGTGGGATTGTGGGGTGGGATTGTGAATTGTGAGGTGGGATTGTGAGGTGGGATTGCGAGGTGGGATTGCGAGGTGGGATTGCGAGGTGGGATTGTGAGGTGGGATTGTGAGGTGGGATTGTGAGGTGGGAAGAAATCTTATGTATTCATTTTTAATAAATAAGTATTTTTGCATTTAAAAAAATTTAGATTTGGAATAAAGATATACTTGAGCTCACAGACAATTAGAAATACCATAAACTAAATAAATACTAGAGTGACGCAACTGATCACTGTTAAAGATGGTTAAGTCTTTAACAATTTTGTCAGTCAGAAATACACAATAGTTTGGTCAGTCAGAAATTTACAATAGTTTGGTCAGTCAGAAATACACAATAGTTTTGTCAGTCAGAAATACACAATAGTTTTGTCAGTCAGAAATATACAATAGTTTGGTCAGTCAGAAATACACAATAGTTTTGTCAGTTAGAAATACACAATAGTTTGGTCAGTCAGAAATGCACAATAGTTTGGTCAGTCAGAAATACACAATAGTTTTGTCAGTCAGAAATACGCAATAGTTTGGTCAGTCTGCAATAAACAATAGTTTTGTCAGTCAGAAATATACAATAGTTTTGTTAGTCAGAAATATACAATAGTTTGGTCAGTCAGAAATATACAATAGTTTTGTCAGTCAGAAATATACAATAGTTTGGTCAGTCAGAAATACACAATAGTTTGGTCATTCAGAAATACACAATAGTTTTGTCAGTCAGAAATACACAATAGTTTTGTCAGTCAGAAATACACAATAGTTTTGTCAGTCAGAAATACACAATAGTTTTGTCAGTCAGAAATACACAATAGTTTTGTCAGTCAGAAATACACAATGCCCCCTCAACTTAAACCACATTGATTTTAAATTTTAATGAGATTTAGAAAGACAAAAATGTAAATAATATATGGATTGTATCAGTAGACATCAGAAATGTATTTAAAAAAAAAAAATAAAATGATTCGTTACAAGCTATCTCTGGCAATAAGACAAGAAATCAAACTTAATGTTGATAACTTATTTAAAAATAATAACATGATGTGTTGCAAGCTATTTCTGGCATTAGGACAAGAAATCAAACTTCCAAGTTTCTGTAGAAAATGTGTGACTAGTTTGTGTGTGTGTGTGTGTGTTTTTTTTTTTTTTGTTTGTTTTGTGGAGATTCGTCGGTGGATTTTAAATAAAAGTGAATCGTAAAAATTGGGATTGTGCGTTTTGAAACGTGAGGGAAACAATTTACTTTTTAATTTTTGTTGTGAGAGGGTGAAGGGCTGAGGGACAAACTTTCAACACTTTAGATAATGTTCTCCTGTCACGGAGTGCAACCAGAAGTAATCGCCCGACGACCTCATCCATTCAACCAGAAGTAATCGCCCGACGACCTCAGCCATTCAACCAATAGTAATCGCCCGACGACCTCAGCCATTCAACCAATAGTAATCGCCCGACGACCTCAGCCATTCAACCAATAGTAATCGCCCGACGACCTCATCCATTCAACCAAAAGTAATCGCCCGACGGCACCATACATTAAACCAAAGCTAGCTAACTCCAGAGGCGTAGCGAAGGGGGAGGCCAGCCAGTTAGGGGCGCCAAAATGGGCTTTGATATTATTTTATTGATTAAAAAAAATGGGTTTGAGAGTTGAAAAAAAGAAAATGGGGCGTTTTAAAACGAATCTTGTCCCCCGGGCGCCAAACACTCTCGCTACGCCTCTGGCTAACTCATGTGACGCAAACTCCCTCAGGTCAATCAGGTCCATCGAGTTTAAAGTTTCTCTACACGCAAAGTTAAAAAGAGACGACAAAATAACGTTAAAAAAATATCTTATTGCAATAATTATTGGAATCTAAATTAAGTATAAGGTATTTACAAGTAAGATCTAAAATAATCTGTTTGCAAAACAGGAAACGTTATCTAAGAACTGACTGTGTAGTTGCTGCCTGTCAGTGGACGCCATTTCTGGGTTGGGTGCTTGTGACCAGCTCGGCGGCTGCAGCCATACACCAAGTCACCAGGACACCAAAAAGGGGAAAACAAGACACAACGTCGACATGACAACTGACAACAGCTAAAGTTTCACGATTTTTTTTGTTTTGGTTGTTATTTTTTTTTTTTTTTTCAACGAGCGTCACATAAATTTGGCGTCAGAAGGAGGGCTATTAGTTCTTCTACGGGGATTCTTACACCGCAGAGAGCACCTCTCCCCAGACATTTGAGGCCACAGGACACCAAAAAGGGGAAAACAAGACACAACGTCGACATGACAACTGACAACAGCTAAAGTTTCACGATTTTTTTTGTTTTGGTTGTTATTTTTTTTTTTTTTTTTTTCAACGAGCGTCACATAAATTTGGCGTCAGAAGGAGTGCTATTAGTTCTACTACGGGGATTCTTACACCGCAGAGAGCACCTCTCACCAGACATTTGAGGCCAGGTCCCCTCGCTGGCCCAAGTGTGTGCTGTTTGTGGCAGGACTTGGGGAGTTAAAGCAAGACTTCATGACTCCGGGGTCCGGGCTTCCAGGTTGACGATACACCAGGAGACGTGAGGGAGGGTTTGGGGGTGGGGGGGGCAGGCATTAGTTGTTGAGCAACATTAGTTGATTGTTGTATTTTGGCTTCCTTTTTTTATCCTACAACATTAAGTCGTAAAGCTCGCCTTTAAAAAAAAACAACAAAAAAAACAACCTCTTGACGTCACAGATGTTGTTGAAGATACAACCTTGGAGTCAGGACAGTCAGAAGCAAAAGCTGAGCAAGGCCAGCAAAGCCTTCATTGATGCGCCTTCTTCTCTAATTCGTCTAAACAAGTCCAAATATTTTGCTTGAAAAAAAAATAAAAATTTTGGTGCTATCTTCGTTCTTGCCCCACCCCTCCCCACTTTTTTACCTTTAAAAAAAAAAACCAACGCTCCGACTGTAGTTATGCGATTTTTTTCCAGAATGATATTCTTCAGTTTGAGGACCACTGGGGCTAAAGTATTGACTTGGAATGTTTGATGGATGGCAATTGTGTCTGTTTTCTCCCTACCACCTGCGTCTTATCGTCCCGTTGTTGCGTGTGACACCTCCCACACCTCAGCACCTCATCTCCCCCCCCCCCCCTTTTATTTCCTGGTCACAACACTCCCCGGAGACAGTAAGTAACACAAAAAGCGTAATTTTCCGATGTAACAAAAAAGGCGCAAGGTGTAACTTTCCGATAACTTTTAGAAGTGTAACCTGAAGAAAATAAAAGATCCACAGCAAAAACAAGATAAAACCACACAAAAAGTATCGTTATAGAACATTTTTGAATGCAAATAATTATCAGAAAATATACATTGATCTATTATTTCATGGGATCGCTTCATACGTCTTTTATAAACTCGTTTCACAAAGACGTCTCAATGAATTCATAGCTGTATATTTATCACACCGACAAGCTGTTGTGCTGCTGCTGATTTGACCAGGACGGAGGCAATAATTGTAAGTATTGGCCGTAACTATCCATGTTAGCTAATAATGACATTCATTCTATTGTCCATCTTGATTAGTCCAAATAAGAAATAGACCCTATCAACTGAGTTTAATCCTTCTAAATTTAGTACAGGAATAAGATTAAATTTATGTGTGTTACTAGACAACATGTTGGTGCTTGTCAGGAGAGTTGCGTAACACTACCGTGACAGTGCGCTACACAGCAAGGAACTTTTAGAAAATGGATCACAAAACACACATCCCAATAGATCTATTTGTATGTGTAAGTTTATTTCGGTTCGGTACTATTAAAATGGTCTTAATAAGTTGTAGACCTGTAGACATGTGTACTTGACAGTCTTGGAAGGACGAATGCACCACCCAGGGTCTATTTACAAACCTTTGAAGGATTCCTTTACAATAACAATCTACGATACCAGAGACGTCGAGCGGGCCCCTGCAATCCCGGGAGGCTGAAGGGGGCCTGGGATATTTAAGGGGCCAAATTTATACAGTGGGAAATATATTTAATAATACACTATGGAGGCCACCCTGTCACTTAAGTGGAATTTTTAAAAAAAAACATTGGAGGCACGAAAGTGAAAAGTGGAAGGTGGCCTTCCAAAAGTCACGCAACTGCTCTCTGCTGTAAATAAATATTTATTACTTAGCACAAGGGCAGGGCACGCCCCTCTGGTCTCTATGAGACAAGTGACTTTTCCAACACATTACATGAAATATTTACTATATATATTTAGCACTTAAATTTAACATAAACAAATTGCTCAGTAGAATATGGTGCTTAGGTTTTGTTGATGTGTCATTCTTTGCCTGTTGTTTGTAGTTTTTCCTGGTTAATTTGAAAACGCTGTTTAAAAAGCTTAATTTTTTTTTTAAATTGTCAAAGAAAGACACCCAAGTCATTTAGAAGGAATTGGTTTGTTTAAGCACCGTAGCAAATTTCAATTCATTTCAGAAATTCTCACGAAAGACAAACACCCCCCCCCCCCCACCCCTCCCCCGAAACTATTTTTTCTGGAAGGACTAGCTTGTGAGTTTCATCTTAAATATATATATATATATATAT
>CAXITT010000019.1:1703201-1718010 GCA_964033795.1 Lymnaea stagnalis
GGGGGGGGGGGGGCATTAGAATATTGGTATAGTTCAAGGCCGTTAAAAATGTGCGGTGGCGTACCTTGGGGGAGGGTTTGAAGCACTCATGGGGATTCTTAAAAAGTGCGTTACTTGAGTGCGGGTTCGGTCAAGTATCTTTAGTAGCTGGGAAGTTCACCCATTGTCGTCGCCATTGTATTTGCGGGATATCTTTTAATAATATTAAGATGTTGTTATGGATGACACTGGGATCGTAGTTACTAATTATACGACTTTTTCCAAGCTTATTTTCTGCAGGGTACGTCCACATTTTTGTAAAACAGAGTAGCTTGCCCATGGTTGACAGAGTAATTATATATAATATTTTTTTTTTAAATATTTGGTATGTTTTGATTGGCCCCTACTAAACTTACTTGAATTGAATCGACTTTGGAAACAGCAAAACATGATTTTGGTTACAACAAACATGATTTCGGTAACAACAAACATGATTTTGATAACAACAAACATGATTTCGGTATCAACCTCTTATGCTCAAAGAACTGTGACACCCGTTTCATTGAAATAAGCGATGCCTACTTTTAAGTCCACCGGTGGTTCTCAAACATCAGGTACGCGGACACGTGTTGGCGCCACGTCTACACCAACGACATGAACGGCCTGGACGTCTTCGGCAATGTCGAGGACCTCGTCGACGCCATCAGGAGGGGGCACAGAGTGCGCGTCCGATTCGACGACATGGCCCTGGAGGTGAGCAACCTGAGGGTCAAGGACAAGGTCGTTGCCGCGCAGTTGCTGAACGAGATCACGACCGTCGAAGAGCCGGGGTCGCAAAGGTATGTTTAGATCTGGACAGACAACTCTTACCAATCGGGCAAGTCTTTTAGTGGATTATCCACCATTATCAGCACACATGAAGCACATTATATGAAGCACACAATAAGCACATAAGAAGCACACATGAAGCAGATATGAAGCACATATTGAGCACATATGAAGCACATAATAAGCACCCATGAAGCACATATTAAGCACATATTGAGCACATACTAAGCACACATTAAGCACACATTAAGCACATATTAAGCTCATATTAAGCACACATTAAGCACACATGAAGCACATATCAAGCACATATAAAGGAATGTATGAGGTAAAGTCAAGCATTATCGGCATTCCTAAATATGTACATGCATCATATCGCAGGATAAATGTATGCGTGACGTTCTGTAACTTTCGTCCTAATTGTTACTATGTCGATTCGGTCGTAAATAATTGGAAAATAATAAATGGGGCGGGGTGGGGGGGGAAAGGGGGGGAAGAGATTAAATTATGAAATCAGCATAGAACTAAATACTAATGACAAAAAGGTTTCGAGCTGTTCACGGTGTACTGTCATTATATATATCCAGATAAATGTATGCGTGACGTTCTGTAACTTTCGTCCTAATTGTTACTATGTCGATTCGGTCGTAAATAATTGGAAAATAATAAATGGGGCGGGGGGGGGGGGGAAAGGGGGGGAAGAGATTAAATTATGAAATCAGCATAGAACTAAATACTAATGACAAAAAGGTTTCGAGCTGTTCACGGTGTACTGTCATTATATATATCCAGGGCGTCTTACTGTGTGAGTCACTACAGGGAAATCACTCCTGTTAAAGAGACTGTGTTTCCCTTCGCAGTGTTCGTCTTCAAAAGACAACCACGTCATCACATTTTGAAACCTAAAAAAAACCCTAGCAGTCAGATCACCCTGGGCTTTCTTGCTGCATTCAAGATAGATGCGTGGCATCATCAACACGCATAATTGCGTAGCTTTCACCCTTATTTTTCATTCACATGGTGCTCCCCATTCTAAATAACGTTGGTAATGTAAAAAAAAAAAAATCAGTTATCAAGCAAACGTGTCCTAAGTGGTCAGAGAAGTATCCTCATGCTATTGAGGGAGGTCATTACTGGTATTTTTACCCAAAAGTTACAGCTCTAATCTTATAGTGGACATCATAACAGACTTCTCTAATGGTGTGCGCGTAAGATTCGGAAAGCCGTTCAAATCTCGACCAACGAACACAAGAGTATTCCTTCACACGCGAAGGGCGTTTAACACCCAAGTGTAAGATGAGCCGATGAAGTAGTCCGTCAAATCCTATTTGTACTTCAGTTTTTGCGTGTTGCAGCACTGTTCATAACACTTTGTGTGTTTTTGTGTCGTGTGCTTTTGTCCCACACAATTTGAGAACTCAATTTCTGATTTATTTATTATTATTATTTTTTGTGTGTTTACACTTTGAACTCCCGAAATCACGGAACAGCCGTATGGCCAAAACGAAAGAAGGTGACAGTGTCATTAGTGATATAATTCCTTTGGAAGTTGTCCAGCGAGGCCCCCGCCCCCCCACCCCCTCCCCGTTTCCCGGAAATCTTCGTCTCTTTAAGCAGGTCATTGTCTCCTTAATCTCTCATCTGACCTAATCCAGGGTGATCGAAGCTGAGACCAGGCACAGGATTAGCATCGTGCACACCAATGGCAAGATCAACTCCTACGAGTACCTTGTGGGGAGCGCCGTTAGGAAGGTAAACGGCATTGTGCCTTGTTGGGGGGCCCCGTTAGGAAGGTAAACGGCATTGTGCCTTGTTGGGGAGCCCCGTTAGGAAGGTAAACGGCATTGTGCCTTGTTGGGGGGCCCCGTTAGGAAGGTAAACGGCATTGTGCCTTGTTGGGGAGCCCCGTTAGGAAGGTAAACGGCATTGTGCCTTGTTGGGGAGCCCCGTTAGGAAGGTAAACGGCATTGTGCCTTGTTGGCAGTGTCAGGTTTTGACGCTCTTACAAAGGTAGTGTTCAAATATTCTACAGTAATGCAATGGTTGGAGTGAGGCATCAAAGCTGTAGTTTGTTTAAAAAAAATGCCATAGTGTTTGCTAAAGATGGCCTTCTTAGCCTGAGCTTCCGAGTTTGAACCAGGATTCAGAGACGTAGCGAGGGTGGGGCAGGGGGGGCGGGACAGATTTCCCCGGACGCAAGCTAGTTAGGGGCGCCAAAATGTGCTTTGATATTATATTACTGGTCAAAATAATGGGTTTGAGAGTTGAAAAAAAGAAAAGGGGGCGCTTTAAAATGGATCTTGTCCCCGGGCGCGATTCTTGTCCCCGGGCGCCAAACACCCTCGCTACGCCTCTGCCAGGATTCTGATACATTTAAAAAAAATATTATTTGTTTTTCAAAGGACGTAACGCGATGCTAATAAATTTAAAAAAAAAAAAAGACATTTTATTTTTGTGTTTCATGTTTTTTTCCCTGTAAGTTAAAGTGTGTAAGTAAATGAGGATGTTAGGCAGAAACATATCGTAGGACCAGCATAACCACACCAGAAGCATGAGCTGACCGTATGTGTCTATGGACCGCCTTACTGTCTACCGTGTGTTTGTCTAGACAGTCTAGAGAATCTTAGACAGTTTCAGTTTCACTTTGAAAAATTGTAAAACTGCCAGCCCCCCCCCCCTNCAAAAAGATGTCTACAACACGTGGTGTTCCCAAGTAAAGATTGAAACGAGTTTTAATTATTAAATAAATAAATTGAAAAAAAAAAATACAATATGTAATTATCATTAATATTTATTTTAAAAAAATTAAATAAAATCTTACATCTCTTAAAAATGATTAAGATAAAAGTATAATCAACTAAACTTTTTTCTTTATAATGTACATCGAATCCCTTATTTATATGATGACGTTTTAATCAAGAAATTATTAAATTACATCTACAGAATCAATACAACTTAAGAAACTCCAATTCTTTGATACAATTTATCAACTTTCAAATGGTTGTTGTTTTTTCCTTTCTCGACACCAGGTCAAGCCACCCGTCCGTAAAAGCATTGAATGGATGATAGACACCCGTCCCTGGACAGTGGTTCTCAAGACGATTGACCCCCCGGGTGACGCCGTCAGGGGGTCTGTCATCGACCTCCGATCAGCCGTACGACAAGGGGCGGCCATACGACTCAACATTGAGCTTGACCCCCTGGCCGGGTCATTCTTTACGCAGGTAATGTCTGGCCACATTGGTAATTGCGTATTCAAATTATTATCTCTTATATTTATATATATAAGAGATATACAGCTTCTGGTGCGTCTTGCTCCCTCTTCACAAGCAGCGTGCCCCCAACTACACATGTTTTATATTAATAGTACTGAGTGGGGGAAAAAACAACCAAACAACTGTTGTCACGCAGTGAGCTTCATGGCTTAACGTCTGTAATCCGGTCATGGCTAGTTTCGTTACACTTCCGACTGTTGTTTCATAAGTCTTTGTTGTAAAATGAACGACAGCATCTCCTCCGTCGACGGACTTTTTCCCACAACGTCATCTCTACTCCGAGATCCGGCAGCTGCCTGTTCCTGTCAGTGTGTTAGCCCTTGACACAAAACGGTTGCTTGACGAAGGCAATGCACTCTGAATTCTCATGTTTCTACACAAATCAGCTTGATCCAACCCTGCACACCCCCCCCCCCAAGCTCATTTAAAATAATAATAATAATAACAAATTTAAAAAAAAAACAACGAATCCACATTTCTTCCTTGTGTTTCCCCCAACCAGGCCAACAACGTCAGGGCCGACTTGCTGACAGACACTGTGTACGCCCAGGCCATGGAACACGTCAGCGACATGAAGTCGCGCGTGCCCGAGGAGTACGAGCTCCAGAAGACGATCTTCAACTGGTACCTGCTGGTCTCGTCCGACGGCCCCGTGCGCATGACCGCGTGGATGTACGGCTCGGACACGTTCCGATACGACGCCAGCGCACCGGAAGCGACGGTCACGTGGTTTGCAAACTTATAACTTGCAGGACTTCGACGACGGGGGAAGAATTCAGACATTTTCATTTTGGCCATCCTTGAGACAATTCATGGATATTATCGATCTCTTCAAACAGTGATGTGGGAACATGGTTTTAAAACTTATTTGTTCCAAGGGATAAGAAAAAAAAAATTGTTCTCATTTATGTAGTGTTGCAATTCTTTTTTTCTCTTTTTTTTTCTCTTTTTTTTTCTTTTAAGATAAATGGTGTCAAGAAATAAGCGAATGTTTACTTGTTGAAACGTTTGCTCAGCAGAAGTCAAAATCAATCATATTAAAAGTAATAAATAGTCTTGATGATACAAATTAAAGTCTTTTTAAAAAAGTAATTTGTTACTTTATAGTTGTTGAAGTTCAAGATTAAACTTTAGATGAAATTTTCAAGGAATGCAACATAAGGAAGTTAAAATTTGCAACAATGTTTTTTTTTCAGAATATAAATCCATTTCAATTCTTCATGATTTCTCTAATATCACGTTCCAAGCTATAAAATTTAGTGGCGTGTGTAGCATGTAGCTCCCCAGAGTAACTGATGTTATATATATTATAACTCTAAATAACCACCCAAACACTGGTGGTGGCAATGTGAGAACTTCCCATCTTCTAATGTTACTTAACAAAACATGCATTCAAGTAAACAATCCCAATATATTAGTGCTTACTTCTGGGTATTTTATTATATTAACATTACTTTTAAAAAAAAATTCATATTAAAGAAAATATATATATACATGTAGGTCTAATCATATTTATTTAATATATTGATTGAGCCAATATTTAAAAATTGATTCGATTTCCGTAAAAAAACAACTGCAAAAAATCTCACTATCAATTAGTTTTTTTTAGGAAACCCATTTAGAAATAGGACGTGTGTCTGTCGCGGTCGTTGAACACACACGTACACGCTGTTCAGTACACATTTGGGGAATTGTATTTTTCGCGCTGTTGAACTGAGCGTTACATAAATACATGTGTACATACATATCTACCGAAAGAATTATTATTTGTGATATATGTTAACACGTAATGCTTGAATTTCTAAATATTTTAGTTCTTTAAATATCAAAGTATACAAATAAACAATTTGTTAACCGTGAGCTCTCTTGTAGATATGTGGACAGGTACAGCGTGTAGCCTACTTTACGATTGTGGTAGATAGGTGAACAGATATGGAGCGAGCCCTTCAAATTTCTGGTTTGAAAGGTGGTCAGATACAGTGAGTACTTTATAAATAAAGGTCAACTTCATATTCGAACATTCCTGAAATGAGTAGATTTACAATGAGATTTCTTGTTAGAAATGGAGTCTACCTCTAGGAAAAAAATGAGGTTCCTTAGTATTGGCCACATGCTCGTGTGTTGTTTGGGTCTTAAAATGGACGTCAGATTATAAATGAAAGGCGAAGAACCAATCAGAGATACCTATGCAGAAGCAAAGACTGAGGGGACACAACTTCCAAGAAATTAAGGAAATACTCTCCCTTTTCAAGTTTTTAATGGGTCAATTCGCGAGGTGTGTGTGTGTGTATATATATATATATATATATATATATATATAAATATATTGACACATATCGGCGTGTATTCGTATTGAGGGCGCAAAAAGCGTACACATGCAAGCTATTTGGGAGAGGTGGCACGTCTGCTACACTGAGGAGAAGATTGGATGCCAGTGAGTCGGACTGAGCCCGTGTCTCAATGTTTCATCTCTGTTCAACAAACTAGCCTTTAATACAAACAACAAAACAATATGGTGCAAACAAACAATTTTTAATTTTTTTAAAAAGTAATTTCAAAAAATTGTTTTTGACAGTTTAAAAAAAAAAAAAAAATATTAAAAAGAATTGAACCGCAAGCTTTTTTTTTAAAAAAAAAAGAAAAACCACTTTTATTGATTAATAAAAACAAAAAAACAATATGGTGCAAACAAAAAATTTTTAATTTTTTTAAAAAATAATTTCAAAAAATTGTTTTTGACAGTTTAAAAAAAAAAAAAAAATATTAAAAAGAATTGAACCGCAAGCTTTTTTTTTAAAAAAAAAAGAAAAACCACTTTTATTGATCTTAATTCTGGCGTCAATTTTGACGAGCTTCCAAAAGTTCTAGAGAGCTGACATTTGGTGCATCGCCTCTACTCTGATGTCAATTGAATCTGTTAAGCTTCCAAGAAGCCCTATAGCCCCCCCCCCCCACCCCCCTCCATCATTTAAGCTTCCAAGAAGCCCTATTGTTCCCTTCCCCTATTGCAGAAATCCACCACATCTCTTTACTTATTAGAGCGAAAATTTGGCATGCGCAGAGTATGAGTAGATTGGCCAAATTATGCAACTTTCAAAATAAAGTTTAGTTTTTTTTCTCCATGTAGTTTTTAAAAGTAAAAAAAAAACAACAATAAGTAGTTAGTCGTAAAATATGAAAATAGCCGTTAGCCATTTTTAACCTCTTATGTGGTTCATAAACTTTTGGCTCCTCGGAAAAGAACTTATTTTATTTCTAATATATACCAGGTGATACCCTTTACTTACTGACCTAACAGAAGGGGGAAAAATACGGAAATGGCACAAGTTTGGACAAAATGTAAAGTTCACACAGAGACAAGTAAACAGTTCACACAGAGAGAAGATTGCATAGTTGATAGCAAACATCAAATGTAAAATTAAGACGCATTACTTTCAGAAGTGCGTAGTTTAATCAAGTGCAAAAGTGCACTGTCAACTCATTTCATATTTCCGAGTCATCATGACTCCACCCTTGGAATTTTAATTGGTAGAAACCGGATATCTGAATAGGTGAGTCGCTTTTGTCAAATACAGACGAACAAAAACGAAACTAAGAAATTTAACAAAAATAAATATATTTGTAACATTGAGATATCTTTTTAAAATTATTTTTTTTTATCAAGTTTTTATTATCAGTTTACTGAACTTTATTCCCGTCCGATATTGTCACTGAGTCGTCAAAGCTGGAGCTCCTTCCAGAGCTAAACCACGGTGCAATTATCTACAAGTTCGCAAACCACACGGTCGTCGCCGGAACACTCCGATGGAAGAAGCGGTGATGCTTGCCCATCTGCCAACCGGACAGGTGGACGTTGCCCGAGGTGGGCACCACGAGGAACACCCAGAAGGGCACCGGGGACAGTTCAAACTCGTAACTTCCGATCGGCCGGTCGCCCATGACCCGGACGCTCTGGGCCGCGCTGTCCTCGTCCGTGGCGGACGTCGCCACCTTGGTGTTGTCCGCGCCCAGGTACAGCGTGCCGCTGGACGTGTCGAACTCGATCGCCATGCGGATGGACGCCGACTTGAGGATGGCGTTCTTCACGTTCGCCTTCTGGCCCCACATGACCACGCCCTTGTCGTTGACCTTGAGGATCGTCTCCCACGGCTTGACGTCGATCATCCACGAGATCTTCTGCTTGGTCAGGCTCGGGCTGACTGTCGTGGACGTGTTCCTCACGAAGTGACCGTACTGCCTGAAGGTGCCGGTGGTGTGGGCGGTGGTGAACTTGAAGTACGTGTCCGTGGTGAAGTCAAACTGGTCGAACCCCCGCCCGCCCTTCGTCGAAAGCTCGTCCAGGAAGTAAGCGCTCACGTGGTTGTTCTTCACGCGCAGGAACGACGCCTCCATGGCGCGGTTGTCCACGACGACGCGCACCCGGTGCCCGTCCTTGATGGCGGCGACGAGGGACTCCCTGGACCCCCGCAGCTGGTTGCCGCTGCCGTCGTGGGTGAACACGTGGCGCCAGCACGGGTCGGCGAACCACTTCAAGGACACGTAGTCGGAGCCGCGGCCCCTGTTGGTGACGCCGCCCACGGCCCACCTGGAGCTGTCCCTGCGGCCCGTGGTGGACCAGGAGGAGAACCACATGTAGGGTGTCTGTGTGTTGAAGACGATGTCGCTGCCGCTGTACTTCTGGGACAAGTGTTTGTTGCTCTGACCGCACACACGGCCGTCAGAGTCGGACCAGGCGATGACCTGGACAGAGCAGAGAATTGGCGTCACGAAAACATGTACATAAACCGTGGCCTAAGACACCCGACACACATATTCATATCAATTTACAACTTCATAAGCTGGCATCAAGTATCATGATGGAATATTATTATGTCTTTAAAAAAAAAATACATATTTTAGATTGCAGCTAATAATAACTCATAATTCTCAAAACTTCAACTAGGAGGATTTTATATTTAAAAACAAAACAAAAAAAAAAACAACTTTCTTTTTAAGTTTGGAAAATATGTATAATATCTTATAGCACGAACTCCTTTGCTAACAACTAACAATGAATGTACCATAGTCCGTTATAAAACTGTTTGAGAATCCTTTTTAAAGGTAACTCAGCTACAAATTCTGAAAATGCAACGATTTTCCCAGAGGCTAGCTCCCTTTTTTTTTCATTTTTTTTTTTTTTTTTTTTTTTTTTTTTTTTTTTATTTTTTTTTTTTTTTTTTTTTTTTGTATTTAATTAATTTAAAAAAAAAAAATTAAAAAATATTGAATTTGACTAAATTTCCGCTAGATTAACCATATATAACCACTCTATGTGGACGAGATTGCTACTGAATACCGTCTGTTGTCATTTGGATAGTTCACAAGTAAAAGTTTTCATGTATTTTTTTGTTGAGTTACGTTTTAATTGAATTCTGTCCATAGAATGACGGACGTCCCATGGAAATGTGATGTGAGCCTCGTGGCGGTAAAGGCTTAAAATTCTAGACGGTGTGAAACTTTCTTTCAAAAAAAAAAAAATAATAATAATAAAAATCCTCTGGTCTATACGGCTGGGTAAAAAAAAAATAATGTGGTATTTCAAACTATTTTCAACTTGTTGAATTTAAGGTAGGTCGCACGTCAAACATTTCGATATTTTCAACCGTTGTTTCCTGGACTGAGTTGTAAAGGTTAGTTTGAAGTGGTGAGCAGAAATGGTTTGCAATTTCCAGTGCAACGAAAATATACTGCATGCAACTGATCTTGAATATCGAAAGGAGACACATTTCTCTTAACCCCATCAAGACCGAGGAGTAACTTAAAAAGAATAAAAAACAACAAACAAACCAACAAACAAACGCGGAGACACCTGCCTGGAATGGGAAGGCGTATCCTCTGTCCGTCATGAGCGCCCTGATCTCTTTGCCTTCGCGGGCGGCGTCGATGAGATCCTCCTTCTTCCCGACGGTAGATCCGCCGTCCAGGAAGTGGGCGTAGAGGGGGCGGTTGTTGTAGAGATCGTGCTGGAGAGACAGAGACTATATGTAGAGATCGTGCTGGAGAGACAGAGACTATATGTAGAGATCGTGCTGGAGAGACAGAGACTATATGTAGAGATCGTGCTGGAGATACAGAGACTATATGTAGAGATCGTGCTGGAGATACAGAGACTATATGTATAACGTATTTTCCTGCGTATAAGACAACTTTTTAACCCATGAAAATCTTTTCAAAATGAAAAAGGGGGGGGGGGATCGTCTTATACGCCGGGGGTCGTCTTATAAGCTGGTATACAGCCCAAACCCTATAATTTAATAGGAAAGTAGGGGTTCGTCTTATACGCCCAGTCGTCTTATAAGGTAGATCATGCTAGAAGTATAGAGAAATACCTTTATAGATTATGTTATATGTACAGAAAATACGTGTATAGATTATTTTATAAAAAGTACAGAAGATACGCGTATAGATTATGTTGGGTCATGTTATACTGGACTCCACTAATGATACCTGTGTAGATTATGTAAGACGTACATAAACTGCATGTGTAGATCTTGCGAGCAACACAAACTACATACATATTACAGATTATGGAGTCCTTCGTTGTGACGTAAGACAATCCCATAATAAGGCCCAGACACGGATAGCGACATCCGGTTCTCAGGTTAAAGTGAGACATCTTCTCCTTCACAAAACGTGGATTTGTTACAATGTCAAAAACAAGACAACCCCCCCCCCGGCCGCTTTTGTTGATGCCACTCTTGTAAACGCCGACCGCTATAATGTAATGGGTGAATATTATTATTTTTAAGGTTAAAGTGAGACATCCTCTCCTTCACAAAACGTGGATTTGTTACAATGTCAAAAACAAAACAACCCCCCCCCCCCCGGCCGCTTTTGTTGATGCCACTCTTGTAAACGCCGACCGCTATAATGTAATGGGTGAATATTATTATTTTTAAAAATAATATTTTTGTTTCCTGTGAATATCACCATTTTGATTACCACACCCCCTGGAGGTGAGCTTTGTTTCCGGTAGAGCAAGATAACGGTCACCGTGATGACGTTTTGATACCGACCTGAATCTCCTTGGCGTACCAGGCGATGCGGACCCGCTGCGTCTCCTCGGACAGGAAGTCGGCGCTCTCGACATAGTACTGGGCCACGTGGACGCTCCCCGTGGTGCACGGCAGGAAGAAGCGCCAGTGGGCGTCGACCACACTCTCGAACCCGGCAGTCGCCACATGGGATAAAATCTGGCAAACAAATGAATCAATCATCTAGAAAGAGTCTAAAATACAGATTACAAAAAAATTAAAACGGTTCTCAATCTTAAAACCTAGGCCCCCCCGTCCCCAACCGGCTCTTTAACGAGCGCCTCGTCGGCGTTTACCTTTTCCCACATGTTTCCTTGTTTAGACACTACTTCTTAACCAGTGCATTATCGTAGTGTATTTTATAGTGCACTGAAGGATTCATGTTGGACATATCACTTCTTCAGCAGTCGTTCTACGCCTATCCTAAAACCTCGTCTCAAGACTATGGACCAGATCCCGCCCACTAGCCCAGGTCCTACCGTCCCGTATAAACCTGCGACCTTTTCCGTGTCCGGACCTTGCCTCGTGGTACAGCCCCAACTAATAAACACGACCCAATCCATCACTGTTATATCTGGGAATATAAAGTAGGTGGAAAGTAACATTTTTTTTTACAGGCAAACTTTACTTGCACACCTTCCAACCAAGTCGTCAACGACTGAGAGACTTCTTTGTTTCTGCACAAAGTCAAACCTTTCTTTTGGAAGTCTGTCAAGGGGGGGGGGGAGGATGCTTAAAAATAGCTTTCAATCTTCAATGTCTTAACTTTGTTTATTAAAACTTTTCTTTAAGGTATCTGTGAATACTCATGTAGGGGGGGGGTGTGGAGGATGCTTAAAAATAGCTTTCAATCTTCAATGTCTTAACTTTGTTTATTAAAACTTTTCTGTTCAGATGCTTCTCGACGAAATCACTATTATTATTATAATATTTAGAAATGTCTATCTTTGTTAAAGTAGTAAACAAAACATTTGTGATTTGCTTTTGTTGATTTTGATAGGAAAGGTGAATATTTTCAATGGCTTAAATAGCTTCACGATGCTAGCAACAGCCCTGTGCAACTCAAAATGTCAGGCGGGCCGTATTACTTTATAGAAAAAAAACGTGTGAGGGCCGAAAGATAACAGTTCAGGGGGTGGGAGGGGAAAGAAATTAAGAATAAATAATAATAAAGACTATTTAGTTACTTAGCGGGCTATGGGGGTGCTAGCGGGCCGCATCTTGTGCAGGCCATATTTAGAAGCCATTTAGAGAGAGAGAGAGAGAGAGAGAGAGAGAGAGAGAGAGAGAGAGAAAGTTAATTCAACTGTTAGCCTTGATACTGAACAGGAACTCCTCTTGAACTTGGAAAGATGCCAAAGAGCTCAAAAAATTCTCCAAATCTATGTGTGTTACATTTCAGGCTTTCCCCAACTCTGTGTGGTATTTTTCAGGATTTTCCCAAACTCTTTGGCTATATTTCAGCTTTTTCCCCAATTCTGTGTGTTATATTTTAGGAATTTCCCCAACTCAGTGCTATATTTCAGGATTTCCCCCAACTCTGTGTGTTATATTTTAGGAATTTCCCTAACTCAGTGCTATATTTCGGGATTTTCCCCAACTCTTTGTGTTATATTTCAGGACTTTCCCCAAATCTTTGGGCCATATTTCAGAGTTTTCCCAGAATCTGTGCTTTCAATTGCATGCCTGAAAGGAGCTTTACGATTCTTATCATAACCACTTATTCTAATGGCTCTCCTCTAAAGAACACTAACGCTACCCACGCCTACCTCACAGCAAATGTTGTCTCCCCTGATGTTGATGTTGTCCACCCCTGACGAGAACGTGTGCGTGACCATCGACGATGGCTCCACCATCATGTCCTTCATCAGCACCCTGATCTCGGCGCCCCTCAGCACGGCCTGCTTCAGGTCCTCCTTGGTCCCAGTTATCGACGCCCCTGTTTCGTCGTTCTCAAATATCAAAGTCCACGAACGGTCGCATAAGTCTGTTAAGAGTGATATCAATACAGACATATCAATACAGACATATCCTTACAGACATATCCGTACAGAAATATCCATACAGATATATCAATACAGACATGTCAGAGGACAGACTTCTGTGCACTTCATGTCTTTGTTAAAATGTCAATGCAGTCAGAACTCTGTGCACTCAATGCATTTGTTAATATGTCAACACCAGCATGTCTCAAACGAAGACTTATGCCCAGTTAATGTCTTTGCTAAAAGGTCAAGACAATCAGAACTCAGACCACAGACTGCGGTGCACGTAATGTCTTTGTTAAAATGGTTACGATTTTCGAAAACAAAAATATTGCATAACGTCACTGAAGTCTTATAGCCAGTCCTGTTGTGATGAAATATCTGATTTTTACGATCAATATTAAAGACATAAACATGTGCAAAGTAATTTTTTTTTTTTTTTAAATCCACTTATTAGGCGAAGGGATAAAAAAAAAATCTTATTTTATTTAGAAATTTATAACAGATCGTATACTACTCTTTTAGAATTGATCATTTTTATAGATAAAAAAAACATGGGATGAACTTATAAGTGTTGCCGGTAAAAGGAGCTTAAGACAGTGATATATTGCAATCATAAAATTTTGGGACTTTGGGAATTATCCAGTAAATTGCTTATCATAAGACTGTGTAAATACTGCAATGATATAATAACTATATCTAAAACGTATATTTACTTATAGAAGAGTCGGTTGGAAGGCAAACACCGGTACTTATAGAAGAGTAGGGTGGAAGGCAAACGCCGGTACTTACTTATAGAGGAGTAGGGTGGAAGGCAAACACCGGTTGGCGTATTCGCTGCTATGGAGGATACGATGCATGTTGCTATGGCAACCAGACGTACCAAAGAATCGGCCATTTTATTTATTGCACTGTGGAAGAAAGGTTAAGATCGTCTATTAGTACGTGGTGGATGAAACAATGTATCCACCTTTCTATCCTTTAATAGTTAGGGGGACTTAAGGATTATTCAAGAATCTAAAGATGGATTAAAAAACGATTAATCTGAGAGGGTTTCTTATAATAGTGTGAGCAGGGAGAATTATGGGAGAAATATGGGAGAATTATAGGAGAATTATAGGAGAATTATGGGATAATTATAGGAGAATTATGGGAGAATTATGAGAACATGAGAATTATGGTTCAATAAAATGGATACATGCAGTAGCGTCAATTGTGGAGTGCCTGAATTTGCGAACCTCACAGGGTGACACTCTAATGGGGGTTATGAGAACTGAAAAAAAAGGTTGGGGGGGGGGTAATTTTGATGGTTTATTTGAGTCTGTTTCATAGCAGAATTGAGTTAAATACAAGAGCAGGGTGCCAGCAGAGCAGGGTGTCAGCAGATTAGGGTGCCAGAAGTTTAGGGTGCCGTCAGAGTAGGATTCCAGCAGATTAGAGTGCCAGCTTAGTAGGTTGCCAATAGATTAGGGTGCCAGCAGATTAGGGTGCTATCCAATCAGAGTAGGGGGGGCAGCAGGCTAGGGTGCCATCAGAGTAGAATGCCGCCAGATGAAGGTGTCATCAGAGTAGGGTGACACAAGGTCAGGTTATCATCAGAGCAGGAATACTTAGAGAGGATCCATATGGATGTCTGGAGAGCGAAAAGGAGGTTGAAAGGGGGGGGGGG
>CAXITT010000019.1:1718212-1743351 GCA_964033795.1 Lymnaea stagnalis
CCGCCCTCCTCAGCGCCCCTCATTGTCCCCCATCATCAGCACCTCCTTGTCCCCAACACCTCTTTGCCCCCCTCAACAACCCCTTATTTCCCCCTCACAAACTTCTCCTTGTCACCCCCACCACCAACAACTATTTGCCCCCCCCCCCCGGTCCCATCACCAGCACTTCCTTGTCCCCATCACCAGTACCTCCATGCCTCCACCCCCCTCCCTTAACACTTCCTTGAACCCCTCAACAAGTCCTCCTTGTCCCTCTACTCACCAACACCTCATTGTCCCCATCAATAACATCTCTTTGCAGCTCCTAATCAACACTTCCTTGACCCCCTCACAAACTACTCCCTTCCTTTTCACAAACTTCTCCTTGTCCCTCCCCTCACAAACTCCTCCTTGTCCCTCCCTTCACCAACTCCTCCTTGCCCCCCCCCTCCGCGACAGCACTGCACTGACCAAATGACAGTTGTAAGCTATGCGTCAGGCCGTGCCTGTGTATGGCAAAGGGACACAGCACTGTAATATTTTAGCCCAACTTCCTGAAACTTTAAATCACACGTGGCTTCGCCGAGACGTGTATTCTCAAAAATGGCGGAGGGCGAAGGACACGAGACACACGTGGGTTGTATTTCAATGTTTCCAAATAACTGTGTCCGACACACGGGGCGGGGGCGGCCGGCGGCAAGGTCGGGAAAATGTACACGACTCCCTCCGAGACTTGAGTTTATGATGACGTAAAATCCCTTAAAATGCTATGTACTGTGGAGCAAAACAGACGCCCCTCTCGGCGTCGCGAGCTCACTCTCTGGACACCGCATCCCATGAAGTCAGACATAATCCCTGGTTGGTAGTAGCTGGGCGTGCCCACTGCACAGACCGACTTTCAAATTTTTCATCATTGAAAAGTCTAGCAATGTTTTTAAACAAAGTTAAAGTACCTCGCCCAAATGAAGAAAGAATTCGCAACACGACAAGACAAAATCAATGTCCTGTTAAATGAGAGCCACAAAACCTTATCAATGTCCTGTTAAATGAGAGCCACAAAACCTTATCAATGTCCTGTTAAATGAGAGCCACAAAACCTTATCAATGTCCTGTTAAATGAGAGCCACAAAACCTTATCAATGTCCTATTAAATGAGAGCCACAAAACCTTATCAATGTCCTATTAAATGAGAGCCACAAAACCTTATCAAGTCCTATTAAATGAGAGCCACAAAACCTTATAAATGTCCTGTTAAATGAGAGCCACAAAACCTTATCAATGTCCTATTAATTGAGAGCCACAAAACCTTATCAATGTTATATAATTAAATAAGAGCCACAAAACCTTGTCAATGTCCTATTAAATGAGAGCCACAAAACCTTATCAAGTCCTATTAAATGAGAGCCACAAAACCTTATAAATGTCCTGTTAAATGAGAGCCACAAAACATTATCAAGTCCTATTAAATGAGAGCCACAAAACCTTATAAATGTCCTGTTAAATGAGAGCCACAAAACCTTGTCAAGTCCTATTAAATGAGAGCCACAAAACCTTATCAATGTCCTATTAAATGAGAGCCACAAAACCTTATCGATGTTATATAATTAAATGAGAGCCACAAAACCTTGTCAATGTCCTATTAAATGAGAGCCACAAAACCTTATCAAGTCCTATTAAATGAGAGCCACAAAACCTTATAAATGTCCTGTTAAATGAGAGCCACAAAACATTATCAAGTTCTATTAAATGAGAGCCACAAAACCTTATAAATGTCCTGTTAAATGAGAGCCACAAAACCTTGTCAAGTCCTATTAAATGAGAGCCACAAAACCTTATAAATGTCCTGTTAAATGAGAGCCACAAAACCTTATCAATGTCCTATTAAATGAGAGCCAGACAAAGTTGGCTCATAGCAAATAAATGTAATTGATTAATCGCCCGAAGCTAAAAATCAAGAAACCTTGGCAACAGCACGAGTCGGGCACCTGCGGCAGGGCCGGCCTTTAGGGTGTGCGTACAGGGCGCCTTGGCCATAGGGGCGCTTGGGGCGCCTAGTAAATATTTAAATTCCCTTAGTTTATTATAGTGAAGTGTGAACCTCGGGTCCGGGGTCGAGGAACGGCATTCTAACTTTGCGTACAATCGCTTTTTATACAATGAGTTTTCATACAATGAGTTTTCATACAATGAGTTTTCATACAATGAGTTTTCATACTATGAGTTTTCATACTATGAGTTTTCATACTATGAGTTTTCATACTATGAGTTTTCATACAATGAGTTTTCATACAATGAGTTTTCATACTATGAGTTTTCATACTATGAGTTTTCATACTATGAGTTTTCATACAATGAGTTTTCATACTATGAAAGCTGCATTCTTAATTTGGTTACAGGGACAGGGAAGAGGGCGCCGAACGGGTGCTTCGCACAGGGCGAGAGTTTACCAAAGGCTTAAAGTTGGCGCCCCTTATAAGTATAATGATTAAAGGAAAAAAAAAAACAACTATCTAGTCGGTAATGAGTTTATTACCTATGTTTGTTTTTTCATTACCGAATAACTAGTTTTTTCCTTTAATGATTAAACTTATTATAAAGGGCGCCAAAATTAAGCTTGCACAGGGCGCCAGCAACCGTCGGGCCGGCCCTGCCTGCGGACAGCGAGAAGAAGTACGGCTCTTTGATACTTAAATATTTCGCCGAAAAGGCTTTATTTAAATAGTGTAACTTAAATTTAAGTTTGTTTAGACATTATGGCTGCTTTTGTCGTGTTACCGTAGAAGTAATGGGACTCTAATAAAAAATTAATATGATAAATGCGCATCAGAAGTTTTCCTTTTTAAAGGGGGATAACTCTAACAAAAAATATTATTTTTAAAGAGGATCTTCAATTTAAAAAAATGAATAAATAAGATCAGAAATTGTTGAATGGTCTAAATGTGTCAAATAATATTGTCTCTAAAAAATCTTAAATGGAAGAATAGTTGTTGGAGGAATCACTTAGACGGTGAGACACAAGGGTTGCTGTTCAAATATCCATTTCTCCATCCAGGAGGTTTCTAGAACGCGTCACCTAATCATCATTATTTAAGAACGCCACAGCAATATTCTTGATATCTATGTTCCAACTCCACATGAAATCATCCAGACGACACGAAAGCCTAATCCACCTAGATGGATTTAAAGTTCATCGTTTGAGGTAATGTTTGGTAAAGTCAAATAAATCAGAGATCAACCGACCTTTTGTGGAAACTCATGATCTGTGACGCTTGCGATGTCAGAGACTGGATGATTTCAGCAATCTTTGTAGGAGGAGGCCATGTTATTCACGTTTCACTATTCAAAGAGGTCAGCAATTTTGGTAACGAGATTAAAGCTAATGAAATGACGTCATGAATATTTGCAGTAAGACCAGCAACACACCATGACGCAATCATCATGATTAAATTCGTAAATTCAAATCCCAGGAATCTGCAGTTGAATTGATTTCACACCTGGTGAGCTTTGAATTACGTTTGCGTAAGACAGGCTAAACGCGCGAAGTATTGCAACGAATAAAGGGTAATTCTAACATTGTCTCACTGAGAACTCCGGTACCACTATAGCAGAATATACGAACGCCTGCTACGCATTAATTATTAATATTAATTTAAGAAATAATGATGTTTTATTTCAACTCAAAGTGATTAATATCCGTCACTGGCGTAAAAAGAGTGGTATTTTAAAAATATCTTTGTGGTGTGTGGGGGAGGGGGGTGGGGCGTGCTACAAGCACTTTGAGTCGTCTGTTAGAATATACTAATACATGATAGGTTTGATGTGTATCGTGTTTGTTTTGTGGTTTTTAGTGAGTGAGGGTGAGAAGATAAAGGGCAGCACTAGGCGTCACAAACCATGTAGCTGGACCACTGATGCCAGTTACATGTGTTTAGTGAGCGAGGGTGAGAAGATAAAGGGCAGCACTAGGCGCCACAAACCATGCAGCTGGACCACTGATGCCAGTTACATGTGTTTAGTGAGTGAGGGTGAGAAGATAAAGGGCAGCAAAATCACAAACCATGTATCTGGACCACTGATGCCAGTTACATGTGTTTAGTGAGTGAGGGTGAGAAGATAAAGGGCAGTACCAGGCGTCACAAACCATGTAGCTGGACCACTGATGCCAGTTACATGTGTGTTCCATTCACTGAGTAACGAGTGGAAAGTAGACAGTCACCGATGGCAGACCAGGTTGACCAAATAACATGGGCCCTTACCAGTGCCACGCCAAGTTGACCAAATAACATGGGCCCCTCCCAGTGCCACATTAGTTGACAAAAGAACAAAGTCGACAAAAGAACATGGGCCCCTCCCAGTGCCACACCAAGTTGACAAAAGAACATGGGCCCCTCCCAGTGGCACACCAAGTTGACAAAAGAACATGCCCCCCTCCCAGTGCCAAATCCAAGTTGAAAAATAACATGGGCCCCTCCCAGTGCTACATCAAGTTGACAAAAGAACATGGGCCCCTCCCAGTGTCAATCCAAGTTGACAAAATAACATGGGCCCCTCCCAGAGCTCCATCAAGTTGACAAAAAAAAACAACAGAGGTCCCTCTCCCCTTTTATAACACACTAATTAAACCGTTTTACTTCTTCTGCGGCATGAGTTCAAGTGTCAAAATACTGTTACCCGGCTTCAACAACAACAACAACAACAATAACAAATAAAAATCATAAAAAATTGTTCATTTCTGGAGAAATATTGAGACTAATTATTATTGTGTTTCTAAACTTGTCACAACTATAAAATAGCTTTGAACGCATTTTAACAAAGCATTTATCTTAATGGCTCCACTTCACAGCGCAGAATTAGGCAAAGCAGCAATAGAAGAAAAACTTTGGAAACTCTAATCCTCAGAACATTTTCTATTTCTCAAGAGAGTTTCAGGATTTTAAGGCGGAAATAGGAGCTTTGTGGCGAGGAAAGGTGTGGTGAGGAAAGGTGTGGTGAGGAAAGGTGTGGCGAGGGGAGACATGGGGGGGGGGGGCGCAATTTTACGGGTTGATCTCATCTCAAGAGGACTTATAATTTAAGCTTTTTTGGTGAAAATTAAAAAAAAAAAAATAATAATTATTGTTTGCACAATCAGAATTCAAAACTCTGGGGGTGACTACTAGCTGCCCAGGGTAGCCCCCTCTCAAGCAACGCTGTTGATCTAGGACAGCAAAATGCTGAGACTGGATGCTAATCATGTTGTATGCTTATCAAACATGTACTGCTGACACTGTAACAAGTTTATCAAGGATCTACTCCTGACTACGTAACACGATTATCGATCACTTACTGCTGACAGTGCAACACGTTTATGTAAAGTTATGTCCGTGCTCGACAACGAGGTCAGCGTCTTAAGAAAATCATGGCAGACCTGGACGCCCGTCTGACTCCAACTTGCCCCGGAGGGGGGGGGGAGGGGGCAGATTACCCAGGAGTCCATTATTTGCCGTCCCGGTCTTCAATAACTGTCTCAGGTCTGCACCTTCCGTCAAGTGGAGATACCGAAATACATCGGCTTTTTGCGTCCTTTCATCTTGATGCAGTGGATAACAAAGAGAGCAGTTTGGGGGGGGGGGCAATTTAGAATCGTGACAAAACATCACTGCTTCAATCAAACATGTGTGTAACGTGATACAGGGATTGGACAGCTTGAAGCTTGACAATTTAGAATCGTGACAAAACATCACTGCTTCAATCAAACATGTGTGTAACGTGATACAGGTATTGGACAGCTTGAAGCTTGATTTATTGAGCTATGAAACAGATTAAGTTGTGACTGATACTAAGATAGAGAAAGTGATGGGACAGAAATACATTGGGCTGGATGTGGGGGGGGGGGAGTTCGGCTTTAAATCCATGACTATTGATATTTTAAAAGTGTATTTTTGTTACTATACTTGCATAACATATTTCTTAGTAGAGAGGCAACTCGTGTCTATGCGCCCATTTGACATTACAAAATGGTTTACTCACTAATGTATCCAAAATACTACATCGACGGTGGCAATCCATTGACTTGACACGACTGTGGTGATCCATTGACTAGACACGGATCATTGGTTGTTGAAAGCTTCAATCTTTAAAAGAAGTTCTCAATTTCAGTTGCATTCGTTGGTTTCAAGGATGCATTTGTTCCTAATGTTTAGGCTGGCAGGATAGATTACTACAGGCCTAGGAAGAACATGTCACTAATGTTTAGACTAGCAGGATATATCACTACAGGCCTAGGATGAACATGTCACTAATGTTTAGGCTAGCAGGATAGATTACTACAGGCCTAGGATGAACATGTCACTAATGTTTAGGCTAGCAGGATAGATTACTACAGGCCTAGGAAGAACATGTCACTAATGTTTAGGCTAGCAGGATATATTACAAAAAGGCCTAGGAAGAACATGTCACTAATGTTTAGGCTGACAGGGTAGATTACTACAGGCCTTGGAAGAACATGCCACTAATGTTTAGGCTAGCAGGATAGATTACAAAAAGGCCTAGGAAGAACATGCCACTAATGTTTAGGCTAGCAGGATAGATCACTACAGCCAATACATCTAGGCATTTAGGGTAGCAGGATAGATTATAACCGGCAGGTACATCTAGACATTGAGGCTAGCAGGATAGATTACTACAGCCACTACATCTAGGCATTTGGGGTAGCAGGATAGATTATAACCGGCAGGTACATCTAGACATTGAGGCTAGCAGGATAGATCACTACAGGCCAAGAGGCTATAGAAAGGAAAGCAAGGCCATGCCATGCAGTTAACGGCGTCGCAGCGTCTGTCCTGAATTACAAAAAAAAAAAGAATTCGCATCCATCAGTAAACTCTTTCAAAGGATCTCGTGTCATATAATCAAGTCTTAACTGATACAAATATTGTCTCTCCATAGCTAACATTTCAACGTGAATGTTTCTGCCTTGGCTCAAATTAAGCTTTTAAAAAAGTGGGAAAATTAAGCCCCCCCCCCCCCCCCCCCCCAAAAAAAAAGAGGAAAAAAAGAGGAAGTACTGCAATACTGGAGTAGGCCCTCTTTATAGTCTGCCATTGTGTGTGAATCTCTTGGTCTTGCCGCTCTCTCATTTGTTCTTCCGATCGGACCGACCCCCCGACTGAAAATCAAGCGAGATATCACGTTCCTCCCACAGGTTAGATAACCCGGTGGGAATAAGGACACACACTTCATCTTGATCTTAGCCAAAATGCAGAGAAGCGATCGGATTTTTTTTTTCTGGGCTTATTCAGCCAACCTTTTCAAAGACTTTCTGGAGCGAACAAGACTCAGGGTAAATGTGTTCTTGGCCTCAAAGATTTTGTCTTGGACAATTGCTTGGAACCACCTGGACGATGCCGCCGTAGGTAGACTCGACATCAATCGAGAGTTACAAGGCTGCCCTGGCATCCGCTAGGAGACGTTAGGATAGCCGCATCTCTTCCCCAACCGATGTACATGGATGCAGCAACGAACCCTACCAGAACCAGAACCAGAACGACATTGTGGGGTTTACAGAAACGAGAATCATTTCACGGTTGAATGAAAATAGCGTTGATTCAACTCTCTCATTCACTATTTATAAAATAACAACAATTCATATACGTTATAAATATGAGCGTTTAAAAAATCAGCGTGATGATTTTTCCCCCGGAAGGAAGTCTTATTCCAAATCCAATGGACGACCAATTTATGACGCCTACTTTATACCCAATTTATGACGCCTATTTTATACCCATTTTATACCCATTTTTTGGTCCCTACTTTATACCCAATTTACGACGCCTATTTTATACCAAATTATGACACCTATTTTCAATCCAATTTTTACGCCTATTTTATACCCAAATTATGGCCCCTATTTTATACCAATATTATGGTCCTTGTTATATACGTCTGTTATTCCAACAGAGGCATTCAATTTTCACCCACAATACGCTATAACTGAAAATGACAACAAGTTAATTTTTTGGAAGATAGTTTTATCAATTCATTCGCAATTTTAAGAGACCAAACTATCTACTTAATGTGTAACCTTGTATAAACAATGCTTGGGACGAGAGAGCTTAAAACAGAACAAGGTTCAGGTGCATGCAAAACTATGTATGGTATCCCTATAAAAAGTATACGTTACATGTTGCAGTGTTGTCCTGGTGTGTCCTTGTGGATTAATCCATCTACTTCCTCCCGGCCCCTACCTTCAGGGGTCCTCAAACTACGCCCCGCGGGCAATATCCAAGCCTACCTGGGGGGTCCTTAACCCGGCACGCCTGGACGCCGCGCGGGTGCCCGGAGAGTCATGGCGACCACTATGGAACCGGACATTGGCCATCTCCTTAGCGAAAACAGCAGGCCCATACTTCTCATTGAGATACTAATAAGTTTCTATTGATTAAAATTTGTTGTTCATTTGAAATGTTTGATTCACTACAAGTGAGTTGTGTGCGGTGGGCATGGGAATTCTTTCACACTTTTATATTTTAAAACTACAGTCCTGCCCCCAACAGTGTCTGGGGGCAGTCAACTGGTCCCCCCCCCCAACAGTGTCATGGGAGCAGTCAACTGGTCCCCCAACAGTGTCTGTTGGACAGTCAACTGGTCCCCCAACAGTGTCTGGTGGACAGTCAACCAGCCCCCTAATTAAATAGTTTGAGGACCCTTGCTTTACCTCTTTTTCACGCTGAAATGGTTGGGGGGGGGGGGGGAATTCCTCTTCCAAGGCCTTGGATGCCAGAAAAACNCAGAATGCCTTCAACTCAAGGCTTTCATGACAACTGAATAGTTTTAATGTCCTGTTGTTGTCCCCCCCCCCCCCAGTGACGTTATGACGTACTTTTATTGTACAAGAGATAATAAGTCTAATTTAAACAAAGGTGTTACAGTAATGATGCTGCGTTGGCGTCTCATGGCCCGAGGCGTTGATATGAACAGCGTTAGGTGAACAAGACGGAATGCATCTACTGACAAGTTGGACTGTGCGCCAAGACTTGACAACATGACTCTCTTAGGGTCTTAATCTTCACTATATATAATATAATGATGGGAAACCCTAATTAACGGCTGACTCGCTGCTAAAAGAGACTAGGCTAGAATGTTCTTTTGGGTCTCGATTCTTGAGTTTTCACCCCAGATCTTAAACTATTTCATTTAATGATACTTATCTCAGCGCTTCTCAAAATTTTCAGCGGGATGGACTAGCAGGCTGTATTTTTGTTTTATTGATTATTGGTAATTTTTGCCTTTCTTCTTACAGCGGTCACCTTTGACGTAACGGTCACTGGGAGGTCGCGGACCCACCAAAGGACCGCGGACAAACTACTTTAAGCCTATAGCAATGGTCTTCAGAACAGGGGGGGGGCGGTGGAATGGTCACTTCTGATTTAGTGAATGTTATCGTAGGGTGTCACATAATGAACACATCTCATGAACACACCGCATGAACACACCTCATGAACACACCTCATGAACACATCTCATGAACACACCCAATGAACACACCCAATGAACACACCCAATGAACACACCTCATGAACACACCCAATGAACACACCCAATGAACACACCCAATGAACACACCTAATGAACACACCCAATGAACACACCCAATGAACACACCCAATGAACACACCCAATGAACACACCCAATGAACACACCCAATGAACACACCCAATGAACACACCTAATGAACACACCCAATGAACACACCCAATGAACACACCCAATGAACACACCCAATGAACACACCTAATGAACACACCTAATGAACACACCTAATGAACACACCCAATGAACACACCTAATGAACACACCTAATGAACACACTTAATGAACACACCTAATGACACACCAAATGAACACACCTAATGAACACACCAAATGAACACACCTAATGAACACACCTAATGAACACACCTCATTGACACATCTAATGAACACAACTCATTGACACACCTCCTGAACACACCCCATGAACACACCCAATGAACACACATTTATGAACACACCCAATGAACAGACCCGTTTGAACTACAGGTCTACACGAAGACACGTTCAATGAGGATGGAAAAAGTTCAACCGCCAACCCCCCCCCCCCCCCCCAACAAAAAAAAAAAAAAAAAAAAAAAAAAAAAAAAAAAATCAAAATGAAAGATACCAAGCCGGATTACTTTGCTAAACCCGACATACCCTGTGTCAAGAATTATTTTCTGATAGCGCTGGTTTTCTAAATATCAACGAAACACCAATTTTACAATACAATCAGACACAAATTATTAAGTATGTTTGTTTCATTGTTTTTTTTACTTTAAAAAAAAAACAAGATTATTATGTTTACAGATTTCATCTCATTGAGAGGTTCCAAAGAGGTACCAAAGAGATACCAAAGAGATACCAAAGAGATACCAAAGAGGTACCAAAGAGATACCAAAGAGATACCAAAGAGGTACCAAAGAGGTACCAAAGAGATACCAAAGAGATACCAAAGAGATACCAAAGAGGTACCAAAGAGATACCAAAGAGATACCAAAGAGATACCAAAGAGATACCAAAGAGGTACCAAAGAGGTACCAAAGAGATACCAAAGAGGTACCAAAGAGATACCAAAGAAATACCAAAGAGATACCAAAGAGGTACCACGCCTAAAAAAAAGATTTGCCTAGAATTAAAAAAAATAATAATATGACAGTTAAAGATGTCGTCCTTGGCGTCTGGAGACAGTGACAGATGCGCGCGCAGGTCACGAAACAACACAACCGCTGTCTGTGGAGAGTTCGCTGGTTTGAGCCGTCTTCCTGTCGGATCATGTACCAACTACGTACCACACAGTACACACGACATGCACACAATGGTGCGTACTCCCCTGAATACGATTGCAGAAGGTGTAAACCTTTCGATTAATCTCTGGAGTAAACCATCGCAGGCACCGTATATACTGGGCTCTCTAGACAACGCAATTTTGTAACTTTGAATTTAAGAAACCAGTCTTTGGATGTTTAAAAAAAAAAAATATTATTTTACACCCCCCCATGTGGGCTTAGGATGAGGGTCACGTGACGTCACAAGCTTGGACAGAGTACGGAGCAATTCATACGGAGGCTATTAATTTAATTAATTTTTTTGTTTAATAAAGGAAAGGAAGAACACGGTGTGTGTGGAAGCTTGAAATAGAAAGACAGGGAAAAAAAATTAAAAAATAAAGTACGTTTCGGCCTAGGGCCTTCCTCAGCAGACAGAACGAATAAAGAAATAACACGAAACAGAGCAGTTAAAAAATTTGAGTGTTCGCTATCAATGAAATTGCCGGAAGTTGGGCATACACTTACGTTTTTAAAGTTATGTTTTTATGTAGGTTAATTTAAAGAAAATATTTTTGTGTGGACTTCTTATTTTAAAAAAATAAAAAAATAACCCACATAATTAACTTTTATGAATGCTCATTTCATAATTTTTTTTTAATTTTTATTTTTTTTATTTATTTTTATTTTTGGGGGGGGGGAGCTAATTGACCCACTTCCCGTCAACCTATCAACCCGAAACGTGGTACATAGACTCGTTGCCGATGACGAGACATTCCTTTTTAAGCCCCACCCCCCCCCACCCCAATCGTAACCCTCAAAAATAAGTTTTTTCCTGCTTTTGAAATGGCAGATGAAGGAAATATGATGTCGTTAAAGTCACGAAATACAACTCTCGATAACTGCAGTGAAAGAGATTCGTACAAAAATACAAAAATACAACCAAAAAAAAAACAACAACAAAACCGAAAGAGCATTTGGTGCGTAATATTTTCTTTTGTTTTTATGAAATAGTTGGTGAAATAAATCTGAGGTGTACAAGTGGGTGTGTCATTAAAATATTGATATAGTTCAGAAAGGGGGGGGGGGGGGATTGGGGTTTCGGGGATTTGGGGAANTACATTTTATAAAGGGTAAATAGGAAAACCCACCATTGCTTTATATTACATTTTATAAAGGGTAAATAGGAAAACCCACCATTGCTTTATTTACATTTTATAAAGGGTAAATAGGAAAACCCACCATTGCTTTATATTACATTCTATAAAGGGTAAATGGGAAAACCCACCATTGCTTTTTATTACATTTTATAAAGGGTAAATAGGAAAACGCACCATTGCTTTATATTACATTCTATAAAGGGTAAATGGGAAAACCCTCCATTGCTTTATATTACATTTTATAAAGGGTAAATAGGAAAACCCACCATTGCTTTATATTACATTTTATAAAGGGTAAATAGGAAAACCCACCATTGCTTTATTTACATTTTATAAAGGGTAAATAGGAAAACCCACCATTGCTTTATATTACATTCTATAAAGGGTAAATGGGAAAACCCACCATTGCTTTTTATTACATTTTATAAAGGGTAAATAGGAAAACCCACCATTGCTTTATATTACATTTTATAAAGGGTAAATAGGAAAAACTTTATTTTTTAGGAGTTGTTTCATAAAGTAAGCTTTAAAAATTAGATACATGGCAGTGGAAACTCATTCAGTAGTAGCAACTGTCGTGCTTTTATTGATGAATCTCATCATTCTAAGTACAGATGGGCAAACAGCAATGATGAGGTCCAAACAATAGGTCGATTGGAGCTCATCAATCTCAATTGAGATTTGCAGCAATATAAAATGAGTAAAACACATTTTAGGGTTAAACCTTAAAAAAAAAAGGAACGCCTTACTTTATCAGGTTTAACCCTACTCTGTTTTTACTCATTTGATAGTGTGCTAACCTGATTGCAGTCTCTCCCCTTATTACCCAGGAGAAAATGCGCAACAGCGATGATGAGGTGCAAACAATAGCAACAATGCATCTCATCAAAACAGAAACAGCATACCTTTAGATTGGACAATCAGCTGGAAATTGAATCGCTTCCTTCCTTTGTGGGGAGTTCGATTCTTTTGTACAGCTGAACGACTGGTTCTCTGCAGGCGGCGTCTAATGTCGGGTACCGTCGGTGAGGTTTAATCCTTGAACAGTTTCGGAGGTTGCAGTCGGAGACATTGGTGACCTTCCTAGGATTGGTCTCGTTTTGGTCCCATCTTTTCCACGGCGTGTCTTTAACACAGGAAATATACAGAGCTCATGATTAGTAAACACAGAAAGTATGATTGGTATCACAGGAATATATAGAGCTTATGATTAGTAATAGTAGCACAGTAAGTATGATTGGTATGACAGAAATGTAGCGCTTTTGACTTGGTAGCAGAAGCACAGTGCTTATGATTTGGAAACACACAAGTATAATACTTAGAATTGGGTATCACGGAAATGCAGCGCTGGTGGCGTTTTTGGTAACTAAGAAATGTAGTACTTAAGATTTGGTAGCGCGTAAATGTAGTACTTATTATTTGGTAGCACGTAGATGTATTACTTAAGACTCGGTAACATAAAAATGTAGGGTTAATGGTTTGGTAGCACAGAAATCTAGAACGTATGATCTGGTAACAATGAAATCTAGAACGTTTGATCTGGTAACAATGAAATCTAGGACGTATGATCTGGTAACAATGAAATCTAGAACGTTTGATCTGGTAACAATGAAATCTAGAACGTATGATCTAGTAACAATGAAATGTAGGACTTATATTATACATTTTGTCCTTGATTATGATTTTTTTTTAAATTTTTTAATTACAGAGTGGCTCCTAGATATAGTGGAAAACATTGCTGGGTATTTCTTTCTTTGTGTGCAATTTAGTTTAAATTTGTTTTTTTTTTAATACGAAGTTAAAGTGTAAAGTCGTGTTATTCTGAGTGTTATTCTGAGTGTTATTAGAATAGAATGTTATCTGGAAAAGACACACACACACACACAATGTCGGTTACACTTTACATCGGTTCAAATCCGCACAGAATTTCCACTCATTTTACACGTCTTACAGAAACTGTGAATTTTATTTTTGTTTATGTTACTAGCTGCGGGTTTGTGTGTTTTTAACGGTCTCCTGCGATGCATCGCAATGATACAAAACAAAGCGATGACAAACAAAGCGATACAATACAAACGTTGCCAACATTGTGAAGGCTCGCACCGTCAAGGCGTCGTGTCAGAAAGTCGTCCTCTACAGAATATCCCACCTTACCTACTGCCTCCCAAGCCTCACTGACTTGACACACGGAATGGCCCTTTTTTTCAAAAAAAACATAATTTTAAACCTAAAACACAAGGGGAAAGGGGTGGGGGCGGGCTTCCCAAACTGTCGTTATATATGCGCATAAAACCTGCCGTGTTCTGTATAGGCTTTCATTTGGACAGTTTCATGGATCAGCTGGGTTCGGGGGGGGTGGGGGGTGGGGTGGGGTGTGGGGGTCAGAGACATGAACCGAGAACACACTCATAGGCAGCAGAGGTTCGATCAAGTAGATGTTCCATAGCATTACATAGAATGTGTCATAGGGCTCTTGTTAAGCACAAGACTAATAGTTTGAGAACTTCTGAATATAATTTTTTTTTTTAAATTAAAAAGAGGAAAAGTTTTAAAAAATTTCCGTTGTCTGTCTTTTATTTTGTAACTCTATTCACCACCAAGCCACCTCCCCCCTCCCCCACCCCCCTTTCCACATTTTCGTCTCAGGTGGCGAGGATGGGAAGGACCGTAGTGATCCATCTTTCTGTTCAAGAAAACATTGTTCACTCCCTATACGCCCCTCTTCCCCCCCCCTGACCTTATGCACCAGCCATTTTGGCTGAAATTCTTCTCCCTAACCTCTGGCTCCGCCTATGTATTTTAATTTACCTTTACAATGTACATCACTCCACACATTGTCTCTACAAAACAAAAAAAAAAACAAAAACAAAAAAACCACAACAATTTCTTGTAAGAAAATGAAACATATGAAAGATCATACACTGGGATGGGTGCAAAACCAACCAACCCTATGAATGCACATACAAATGACGCAGTCTGGAGACACATATGTCCAGTGCAGACAGGTTTATTTCATCCTGACCTGGGCGTGGGGGTGAGTTAACACTAAGATAAGTCTGGGTGTATCAGTGGGCTCGAGGTCGTGCTGAGGATACGTTGCGCCCGGCCCGGGGGGGGGGGGGGGGTACAGGACTGTATGTTGACACCCCTTCCTATTGCATGAATAATAGAAAAATTTGACGCCACTGGAGATAGGCTCTCTGGGCCAACGCCCATTTCTCTCAGCCCTTTGACACGGCCCTGAGAGTGCCTACCTTACAGGTGCAGATTAATTTCTGTTTACTATCATTACTATTTTTTCTTTTACAAATGGAGGTTTGCATTCTAAAATATGTTTATAAAATGTAATGACAGAGGCGTTGAGCGATTATCTGAACAGTGTGTTCTTAAATAGGCCAGCTGTTAGCTATTATGCACTTCATACAGTTACTTTTCCGCGTTTCCACAATGGTGGCCTGTGGACCAGTACTGGTCTCTGGGCCTTACTTTGCCGGTTCGCACAAAATGATTATTTATGGTCATATATATATATATATACTAGAATAAATGACCCGATGTTATCGGGATAATAATGATAGGTCCTTTGCGATAATTTCTACCACTCTATTGCAAATATTCATCACAATTCATAACTTAAAAAAATATAATGATATTTAAGTTTCTAACATCATTAAGCTTTGTGAGGAATTTATCTGCTATATATTATTCGCCTACCCTACCCCACCCCCCTTTAACGCCCCTAAACTACTTTTCCCTCCTCTAAACATGACGTTACATTACCCAATATAAAGTATCAATCAGTAATTATATCACTTTTGTCACTAAAGAAGTCATTTGAGGGACGATTTCTACGCTAGAGAAATACGTTAGATTTTCTCCTTTTTCGTGTCCTTGACTTACAACTTTTTTTCTTTAAAAATTGTTAAAAAACGTTAATCTTAAATTTACAACAAAAATTCTAGAATAGGATATCAATCTATTTTCAGATTACATGAATTTGATATATATTGATATCTTCATAAAAAAATTTGAAGAAACTTTTGCATTTAAAAAAAAAAATTAGACACGATCAGAAAATCGTAAAACAAATGATTATTTTATCTAAAGAAGAATCTCGAAACCGTGTTTTTGCGTCTATAACAAACTTGTGTGTCTTTTTCTTAAAAAATTATTAATCTCATAAAAATATACAAGCACTTTACTTTTCGCAATGTAAAAAACAAAAATGTATTTTCATCTTTTAAGAAAAAGAAAATACTAACCCATCTCCATTTTTCAAAATTAAATTTTCAAGCGTGTAAAATGATTGGCTTTGATATTCATGGGTGTACTTATGTACATGTACGCACGTTTTGTTAACGCCTTTAATTTACCTAATTGGCTAACAGATGTTTATTTGTAAATAGAGAATGTAACATCTCTTTTTTTTCCACAAAGGTAATACCATAGGATTTATAGGAAGTATTGTCATCCATGTAAAAATGTAAACACCTTATTTTCTACCTCCGATAGCATGTACCCAAGAAGGTTATTTATTTGTCAAATCCATTCCTTTATTTTGAGACGTATCTTGTGCTGCCTGGGGCAAAATGACCAACCCTCCTGGCCCCAAATCAAGATTTTTTTTATTAAAATTAATACAATCTTCCACCAGATTGTAGTCCCTTCCATACCCAAACTAACATATTTTGCCCTTGATATGGTTTGCTCTTATTTGGATGAGGTATAAGTGGATTAATGAATGCTATTTAGCTATGGAGTTGCGCTGCACTGATTGACTTGAACCGCATTTTCTTATTAGAACTTTATTTATAGGTTAGTTTTTATTACGTTATAAATTTAATAAAAAATTTAAATGTTCAATGTTAAAAATGCAAAGCTGAAATATGTGTGTGTTTTATTAACAATTTAAAAAAGCAATCAATTGTATTGATTCATTTTAATTTTAAGAAGGGGAACTACATTATCGCTTTTTTCCACGCTCGGTTTTTAAACCAAAGAAACCTAATCGTTTTCGCTAAATAGGCAATTCGCGCTATGACGTCATTTGCATGATTATTTAGAACAAATAATTTTAATTTTATTTCGCAATATTAACAACGCACTAAAAGACGCACTAAAAGAAAACAACCGATGTTTGGGTTTTCCCGATAAATGTGATTATGGTGTAATTCTTTGATGATGATTTTTTTTTTTTCATAACTTTCAAACACATATCAAATGATTAAAATAGTTCCTTAGTTGATAATTTAAATGTATTTGAAATTTATAATAGTAATACTTTAAATTTGACTAAAATAAAAGCGGATATAACATTTTTTTTTTTTTGCGCATTTAAATTTATTCGATTTCCGTAAAATAATAGAAAATAACTATGATATTTTTAAGAATCCGAACGTACTTAAATCATATCGGTTCCTTGACGTTATGTTAGTATAGCTAATTCTTATATATTTATAATTAATAAATCTGGCACCGGTCCCTGGCAGAGGCGTAGCGTGGTGGGGGCAGGGGGGGCAGATGTCCCCGGGCGCCAGCTAGTTAGGGGCGCGAAAATGTGCTTTGATATTATTTTATTGATGAAAATAATGGGTTTGAGAGTTGAAAAAATAAGAAAAAAGGGGCGCTAAAAATGGAACTTGTCCCCGGGCGCGAATCTTGTCCCCGGGCGCCAAACACCCTCGCTACGCCACTGGTCCCTGGTGCAGTTTTGAAACTTGACCCTCGGTCCCCGAAACTTAAAAGTTTGGGAAACTTAGTTAGTTAACTGTCAAACCTGACGTCATTCTGGTGTTTGTTCATTATGTCGCATTGACTCCTCCCCCCCCCCTCCCATCAGCCAATCTCACAGCTCAGTTCAATCGCACCATTGATCTATTATAGTCAACTTTCTTTAACTTATGTCAAGTGTTCAGAAGATTATATTTTTCGTTCTTCAGCTTGAATGGGAAGAACATTGATACTTGGTTACGATATTGTCCATACACAATGAATGGAAGCCATTTTGTGGCGTAAAGAGTACTCCTCTACATTATCATGTCCCTGCGCAAATTATCGTCTCTTCATGTCCCTACTCAAGTATTTTCTGTACATAATCATGTCCCTAGGCAGTTATTGTCTCTACGCTATCATGTCCCATTGTCCCTATATATTGTCTCAGCAAAGTCAGTAACATACTTCACTCCCCTAGGTGATGTTTGTGAACCTCTGTGCCAGTTACGTCACTAGTAAAATGTCTCTACCCCACCCCACCCCACTCGTTACGTGCAGGACATTGGTAAGAATAGACAGGGCGGAGGCCCAGTTGACGATGCCATCCATCTCTGTCACACACGGAAGGACGTGATGTGTGTGTGTGGGAGGGTGGGGTGGGGGTGGGGGTAGGGGAGGGTGTCAGAACTAAGGATCGGTGAACAGAAACAAAAGTATGGGAGTGACACCAAGAGGGTGGTGGTTGTTGGGGGGGGGGGATAGAAGTTGGAGGTGAAGAAAGAGACAGCCAGGAAGGGAACATGTGAGTGTAAGATGTTAAAACAATGGCCAGGCTGGCTTAACCAAAGTCGGGTTGCTGATAAGCCTAAAAGAAAAAAAGAAAAAAAAAGAAAGAAATGTAGCATAACCTCATACAACATAACCTCATACAACATAACGTCATACAACATAACCTCATACAACATAACCTCATACAACATAACCTCATACAACATAACCTCATGTAACATAACCTCATATAACATAAACTTATACAACATAACCTCATACAACATAACCTCATATAACACAACCCCATACAACATAACCCCATATAACATAACCTCATATAACACAACCCCATACAACATAACCTCATATAACATAACCTCATATAACACAACCCCATACAACATAACCCCATATAACATAACCCCATACAACATAACCTCATATAACATAACCTCATATAATATAACCTCATACAACCAAAAATCATATCACATAACCTCATTTAAAATAACCTCGTATAACATTATCTCATATAACACTATCTCATATAACATAACCTCATATAACATTATCTCATATAACATTATCTCATATAGCATTATCTCATATAACATTACCTCATATAACATAACATGATAATAAAACCCATTTTATATCATTTTGTAAGTCCCCCCCCCCGTTACGTAATGACCTTACCGTCGCCATCTTTGATTGGAAGATGACCTTACCGTCGCCATCTTTGATTGGAAGATTATGGTTTCGTCCATTGTATTCATTCACCCGCCCTGGTCGTCTAGTGCAGTGGTCCTCTTGTTATTGGTCACTGCCTCTTCTACTACAAGTGTCTCTACATCACTGATTTTGTTTTTTTTAAAAATGAAGAAAAAAAAATTATTCCGTGGACCCATTGACCAGTCAGGTGGTGACGACGCCCACTGGCTTCTACTTAGACTTAGAATAACCCTTTTTTTTTTTTTTTTTTATTAAAAAAATATAAATATATAATAAAAAAATATATAAATAAATATTTAAAAAAAATAAATAATATAAAATTAAAAAACTTTTTTTTTTTTTTTTTATTAAAAAAATATAAATATATAATAAATAAATATATAAATAAATATTTAAAAAAAATAAATCATATAAAATTAAAAAGACTAATGCAGCCCACGGACCTCCTGATAGCCATTTCATTGACCACAAGTTAAGAACCCCTGCTCAACCACAAATTTCCCTCGTCACTTCCGGGTGTGAGGTCCCTGCGTCCTCTAATTGAAACCGTCTCAAAGCGCGTCCGCTCTTAGATATTAATTGTAATCACTCTCCGGATAACGCCATGCCTACGATTCAAAGCTAAAAGCCAACAAGAGTTTTTTTTAACGCTTGGTATGTAAATACACAAATAAGACTGCGTGAGATAAGGTACATAACTGCGTAAACAAGAAAAGTAGGTTAACTTCCCTTTCCCAGGTACAGAGTTGCTGTTCTTTTTATTATTTTTTTGTTGTGTTTTCTTTCTTTATATTTAGTGTTTTATTTTCACAGTGCACACTGCGTCAACTTGGCCATGCTTATTTAAACAAACACAAAAAAACAAAAAACAAAAAAAAACAACAAAATGTCATGTAAAGAATACTTTTCTGTAGCCCATAATTGATTTATGATATCTTATGGTTGAAGATAAGACTCTTCGTGAATGAGTAAGGTAGAAAAAAAAAACCACACACACACCATTTATTATCAGAGAGAAATGAACAAATTTGGGATTGGTGCATAATCATGTCCGCTTTCACTTGGATATCATTCTGGTTGTCATGGTTTAGATGAGTAAACATAGACTGTATGACAATGACGTGAATTGAAAGGAAAAACAATTATACAGAAAAAAATAATAAATTTAAAAAAAAAAAAAAAAAAGAATTTGGTCTCTTTTAAATAACCCTACACAACTTCCAGGAATTTAATTCAGAAACAAAGAACATAATTTAGGAAAAAATCCAAAATAAAACAAAGACTGTATGACAATGACGTGAAATGAAAAGAAAAACAATTATACAAAAAAAAATAATAAATTTAAAAAAAAAAAAAAAAAAGTATTTGGTCTCTTTTAAATAACCCTACTCAACTTCCTGGAATCTAGTTCAGAAACAACGAACATAATTTTGGAACAAATCCAAAATGGAGAAAGTAGGCGGTGTCCACGGGCAAGCAACTCCGAAAGTTTCCCCGAAAATGAGTTCCTATGGTCCAGTCATGAGGGGCGGCTGATTGAATCTTTTTTAAAGGGGAGAGGTTAACGAACGTTGCACGTAGATAACTTAACACAGTTGTGGGCCTTGTTCTATGACGTAGCTCCTTGTGCAGTGGCGTAGGAAAAAGGGGGCGAGGGGCCGGTTTTTTATTTATATCGAGGGGCGGAATTTTCAGCCAAATGCAGAGTTATTTGGGGGCGGGGGGGGGTTACCGTGGAAGGGGCGCAGCGAAATTGTTGGCCTGGTCCGGGTGCCACTAGCGCTAACAACGCCACAGGTCCTATGTATGAAGGCAATGGTTACCAAAGAGGATCCAATCCATAGATTTATTGGTTTCTTTATTGTTCCGATGATCAGCATAGCTTATTAATATTATTCTTTTAAAAAAAGTTTCTATTCCTTAAAGATAAGATTAAGAGTACACATTTTTATTGAACCAAATAACTAATGTTTTGATTACATTGTACATATCCATTTTTAGCGCATAAATAAAGATACATTTTTGAACACAGGCAAAATTTTACAATCATAACAATTTAAACACACTACCTCCAAAAGACGCTGTGTACATCTCACGATTACAGTTCACATAGATGTGAAATCATTGTGTGAATCGTTATACAAGAACAAATAATAATTTTTTAAAAATGTATTAAATTAGACTTAAGAGCCAATGTAATTATGACAGTAATTTTTTTTTTAAATCCTTTTTATTAAATTCGCTTTTGTTCGTGCGTGGCCAAATCTTCGGACGGCTAATAGACCCACTTTCCGCCGTCAGTCGATCAAGCTGAAACTTGGCACATAGACCCGTGGCCGACGACAACGCATTCTTTCAAATTTTCAGCCCCTTCCCCCCTCCAACCCCGCCCCCCCCCCCCGGGAAAAACAGTTTGTATAGTATTTTCAAATGAAGCTGAAGAGAATATGATGCCACTAATTATTTCATGGAATAAAATTCCTGATCACTGCGTTAATTGTAATAATTTTGAGCAACAAAAACAAAAAAGATATCGCAAGTGCGTTTGGTGCGGCGTCATAGTTTCGTTTGTTTTCCATGAAATAGTTGGTGAAATAAGAGATTCAGCTCAGAGAGTCGCTATGCAACTGGAAATTTCTGCGAGAGATTCCGCTAGATTTTCAGCTAGACATTCAGTGAGAGATTAAGCGAGAGGTTCGGCTAGAGATTCGGCGAGAGATTTATACGGAAATTCAGTGAGAGATTCAGCGAGAGATTCGGCTAGAGATTCAGCGAGAGATTTATGCGGAAATTCAGTGAGAGATTCAGCGAGAGATTCAGCGAGAGATTCAGCGAGAGATTCCGCTAGATTTTCAGCTAGACATTCAGTGAGAGATTCAGCGAGAGATTCGGCTAGAGATTCGGCGAGAGATTTATGCGGAAATTCAGTGAGAGATTCAGCGAGAGATTCAGCGAGAGATTCGGCTAGAGATTTAGCGAGAGATTTATGCGGAAATTCAGTGAGAGATTCGGCGAGAGATTCAGCGAGAGATTCGGCTAGAGATTCAGCGAGAGATTTATACGGAAATTCAGAAAGCGAGTCAGCGTAAGATTCAGATAGAAATGAAGCTAGAGATTCAGTGAGAGATTTAGTCACACATTCTATTAACTGAGCTGAAAATTTAAAGAATGAATAATTATGACACCTGTCAAGTGTTTGGTAGGTCGGTCAATGCACATGACATTTATGGATGACACATGTTGACATTTAATCCCCCCTCTCTCTCTCTCTCTCTTACCAACTTTTACTCTACCGGGTGCACAATTTATTATGCCATCACTTTATTCAGTGCACAATTTATGCAGTGTTCATTTTATTCTCTGTTCAGTCTATCCAGAGCTCCGCTAATTCGGTGAAAAAGTGTGATCCATGCCAACATATTCCACTTGTTGCAGTCTCACATGAAAGCCGATACCATGTTCGTGGTCTCATCAATCGGAAAAATAATAACCACAGATACGAGGTTATTGGTTACAGTATACGCTAGGCCGGCGTCATCGCTGACACACGCACACACACACACACGCACACACACACACACACGCACACACACACACACACACACACACTCACACTCACACACACACACACTGACGCTAGAATATGCATAGCTGGGGGGGTGGGAGCGAATACGATTGTATTTTTTTTTTTTTTTTTTTTTTTTTTTTTTTTTTTAACTGTTTCTTGTGAGTGTTCGCCGGTGGCGAATATCACCGTGGTCATGGACGGAAGCGAATACTATAACTGCCGTGCTCTTGCTCTTTAAAAGGAAACGAATACTCCCGGTCGCTGCTGTGCATGGGCAAAACCGAATACCGTCAGCAAACAATGGGGCCCATGATTGTGTCAACACAATTACATTCATTGTCATTTGGATGGTGGTTGATGATGCGGAGTGGGAGGATGGAAAGGTGTGGGGTGGGGTGATTGGGGGGGGAGTGAGAGAGAGTCAGAAAGCATGAACAAAGGAGGATTTCGTCTGTTTTTCTGGGTTTTCAGGTTTCGGGACGACTCGGCAGTGCCAAGCTGCGACCACCACACACGCGTTCATTTTTCTTAACGGTAAGAGCAATATAGGTGCGTGGGAAAACGCACGGATTCAATCAGGCTTGGGATTCAAAGCACCTCGGGAGACAAATGAGACACACAATGAGAGCCACAATGAGACACACAATGAGAGCCACAATGAGACACACAATGAGAGCCACAATGAGACACACAATGAGAGCCACAATGAGACACACAATGAGAGCCACAATGAGACACACAATGAGAGCCACAATGAGACACACAATGAGAGCCACAATGAGACACACAATGAGAGCCACAATGAGACACACAATGAGAGCCACAATGAGACACACAATGAGAGCCACAATGAGACACACAATGAGAGCCACAATGAGACACACAATGAGAGCCACAATGAGACACACAATGAGAGCCACAATGAGACACACAATGAGAGCCACAATGAGACACACAATGAGAGCCACAATGAGACACACAATGAGAGCCACAATGAGACACACAATGAGAGCCACAATGAGACACACAATGAGAGCCACAATGAGACACACAATGAGAGCCACAATGAGACACACAATGAGAGCCACAATGAGACACACAATGAGAGCCACAATGAGACACACAATGAGAGCCACAATGAGACACACAATGAAACAAACAATTAGAGCCACAATGAGACACATAATTAGAGCCACAATGAGACACACAATGAGACACACAATGACAGCCACAGCACTACACCTGTGTCGTTCTGCTTCGTGTCTGGGTTATGGTCCAAACATTAAGGTGGTGTTTGTTTCGTTCCATCTGGAGTGTGAGTTACGTTTTTAAAGAGGTCAAATGGAAATTGCCTCCCTAAGATTCTACTTTTTTTTTCTTTTTTTTTTCTTACATTCAGGGTTTCTTTTAGCTATATCTCCGGGGGCACTACCCCCTGAAAGCCAAGTGCCCCCCCCCCCCAGCAGCAAAAATATGTCCAACAATAAATCAACTGGCACTGCTGGCTCTGCCCTCCCAAAAAATCTGAAGTGCGCCCCCCCCCCTCCCCCCCTCGGGGGAAAATTTCTGAAATAATCACTGCTTACATTTCTAACATTAAATATAAGTCACCCCAAAATTCTTTTTTCCCCCTTATACTTCCATTAAAAGAAAGTCATGCCGATATTTAAAAAAAATAATTTTTTGTTCCTCAAATGTTGACCTCTGCTATTTCCGGCTCACCCACGTGACCAACAAAATGCTTTGGAACTTTTCGATTAAACTGACGTCATGATGTTCTTGAGCACAGGTTTTGGGGACCATTTTTTGTTTTTTAAATTATCGTCATAATAGAAAAGAGGAAGAGGCTGATGTCAATTTTCTTATGTTAAGATAATTCCAAACCTGGATGCACCAGGTCAGCTCTTTCCTTTGAGCTCACCTCTGAGCACACAACACTACTCTTGTGTTACTGATATAAATGTATGGGCGCTATACAGACCTATATAAGTGTATGACAAAAAGAAATATGTTACTCTCTGCCTCCCCACATATGCCCCCCCCCTTATACATTCCCAACTCACACATGCATGGATGCCCCTCCCACACACGCATATAATACCACTCATAGATACATATATCTCCCTGTTACAGACATGCATTCCACACCGCACAAGCATACACTTACCCCTCATACACATATCTTTTACCCTTAATACAGACATACATTACCTCACACACACATACATTACCCCTCATGCACATATCTTTTACCCTTAATACAGACATTCATTACCTCACACACACATACATTACCCCTCATGCACATATCTTTTACCCTTAATACAGACATGCATTACCTCACACACACATACATTACCCCTCATGCACATATCTTTTACCCTTAATACAGACAT
>CAXITT010000019.1:1743818-1758300 GCA_964033795.1 Lymnaea stagnalis
TTTTTGGGGGGAACTTAAGGCGCTTAGTTTAACCAACACAAAAAAATTGTGCCGCCCCCCCCCCCCCAAAAAAAAAACAAAAAAAACAACAACAACAAACAAAACAGTTGTTCCTTCTTCGAATCCAGTACCGAGCGGTGCAACGCAGGGCATGGAAACTGTACCCGATTTTCCGGACATATGAGTTCCAGTGGTGCAGTTATTTTATTTTTTTTCTTCAAAATTTGAGATGTTGGGTTCGTTTGTGTTGGCAAGTTTAAGTTTACGAGAACCAAAATTATTGAAAAGCAGCGCTGGACAGGACAGCTCGATAGGATGCCAGATGACACAGGGGCAAACATGATTTGCAGATAGAGAGTTCAATAGGCAGACTACAGCCAGAGGCAAATGGCGGACTACAGATAGAGATCGAACGGACAGACAGATGGAGATGCTGGATATTGTGAAGTAGGATTTACATACACAATGGGGACCAGCGTTCATAGATCATTAGTGTATTACAGCGTCGCTGTAGTTAATGCCCACTCGGGGCGGGCTAAGATCTTTGCTAAGATCTTTGCTGACCCTCCACCGAAAACAAAAAACTTCCACTCGGGGAGACCGACCCCACCTTCCCCCGATTTTCTACGCCACTGCATAGATGGTCTGAGTTGGAGAATATGTTCAAGTAGGTCAGAGCAATCCCTGGGCTGACTACTCCATGGGCAGACTACCCAATGCTCCATGGGCAGAGCACTACATGGGCTAGAAACCGACCGAATTTCGGCTTCGGTTTCAGCGCCGAAAGTTGCCATTTGACCACTCTCGGCGTAGTACCCGTTTCGGCCGAAACAGAAAAAGTTAAGTTTCGATATATTTTCGATTTCGGCCGAAAGGGATTGAGACTTTCAGTGATTGAGGCCGTCGGTCTTCTACCAGATGTCAGATTGTCACCCGGTCTGTCGGTCGGCAATCCGATATTCAGAATAAATTGACAACGAAATAAAATGTCAAAATATCCCACCAACGTAGTCACGTGTAAGTAAGTTGTATGGAAACAAATGTAAAGAAAGAGAATAATGAACCTTTTGTTAATTTTTCTTCTGAATGTACACCATTTCTAGTTTCTATTTTTATGTTATTAAATGCTTTGTGTTTATTAAAACGCATTTTAAAAAAAAAAAATCATTAGAAAAATGAAATATTTGTATATGGCAACGATTTTTGTATGTGTATGTACTCATAAAAAATATAAACACTATAATGATGTTGAGTCTTATTTATTTATTTATTTATTTATTTAATGTCTTTAAAAACAAAACAGTTTATTGCCTAATTTAAGTATTACCCAATTTCAAACAAGTAATTATTCTTCTTATATTTGAGGGGCCCACGACCAATTTGTTGATCATTCTGGCTCCTGGTTTAATTTCAGAGTTTGCCTTCTCTTAAATGGACTTTCATTGTCAATAATTTTATAAGTCATGTGAATATAATTATATAACAAAGGATCACAGCCTAGGTACTATATAATATATATTACTAAATAGCAATAGACTCTAAGACTAAACGTAAAGACACACATTAACTAGGCTGAGTATTAAATATTAAATTAACTTAGCAATCAATTAGAATTTATTATTCAATAAATTTTGTAAAAATACTAACTTAAGTTAGGCCTTTAAGAGAGTTGTAGTAATACTAAGATAGTTATATAGTAGTATACATTTATTAGGCTATACTATATACTATAAACCTACTATAACTAATTTTTTTTTAATTTGTAGGCCTAGTACTAGTTAGAGTAGGTGGAAGCAAGCGTAAATTAAATTTTTGTTAATAGCCTTTGTAGCCGTTCACCATGCTGCTGGTAATACAAGTGTGCTGGTTAGCTAACTCTACAACTGTCACTGTCAGATCAAGACATCATCATCAGCGTAATTCAATAAAGTATCGAGCCACTTGATGTGACTAGTCGCTGGCACTTTATTACAATAAAATTAAATATACACATTAATACTATACATTTACAACTTCACTAATTATAGTATCGGATAACTATATATGTTCACTTATAGTACAGGATATCTATATATTTTCGCTGCTGTGTTGATTAATTATCTTTACTCACATTATTACACAATTTATTATAGCACAGAAACACAACACCCTCTTTCCAACATGGCTGCCTAAACTCGTCCGTTATATCACTACATATCGTTGTCTCTCAATTGATTCCATCCAACATCAAAACAGCACACACAAAGTTACACTGTTACACGCCGCATCCCAATACACTACGTTTGGGTATCAAAATTAAAAATAAAATAAAAATCTTCGAGGTAAATCATTTGAAGTGTGGCACAAGTCCACACAGATCCTCCAATATGTTATCTCATTACAGCTATTCAACACCACAAAAGATGCAACAACCAACAGTTAGTCCATCCATTGACGTGTTAAGTGCATAATCAGTGTACGTCAACCTTACTCGTGATACCTATAAACAACAAAATTCATGTCGATTGTCTCAAGTCAAAAATTTCATGTTAACTTTTCAATAACTATACTTACACAACTGCATTTAAAAAGTGTGGCAAATAATCAGATCTCTGAGTCAAAAGTAGGAAAGCAAATTGTTTCTCATTGTCACACTAAAGTTATTAGGAAAAAAATACAAACAAATTTGACATCATATGATTTTTTGGTTATCAGTTGAAGTGGAATATGAACCCATGTCAGTCCTGACAAAAATTGATTCCATATCCCAATAAGATGTCATATGCTGTATTTTATCTAAATGTTACACCTCAGTGGTTAACTCCATATCTTATGTAATTAAAATATCAAGATCATTATGGTATTATTTCAAGTATGGTTGTGTAGTGAAAAATTTCTTTTTTTTTATATTTTCTTCTATTAAATATTATAGTGGACCTTTCAAATGATAGACACCATGTCATTCCCTGACCAAACACTAAATGGTGTCATAAAATGAATAATATTACACAAATATCATCAGTATGCCGTGAGCAAGCAAAATGATAATGTATGTAATCATCAAATTATGTTTACAGCATTCCATAAGCATTTCCGAAAACGTCATCCATTCAAGTGTATCACCTCATGGTCTATAGTTGATGTGAGCCGGTTCTCAAACCATTAAAATGTCGGGCTGATCTCTTCAAACTCTTTGTCCTGGGTCGTTGTCTCTGTATTCAATCTGTCTGGACAGAAAATCTGCCACTATGTTGTTGTTGTTTTGTTTGGTTTTTTTTTACCTTTTATTGATTTTTATTTAATATATTGATAGTCTGGTAATATTTAAAGACTAGTAACATTATGGACCATCTGTTGATTTTATAATTCGCTATCTTCTTTTTATTGAGTGCACTCGGGGGTTTATGATCGGTCAACGGATTCAATTTCCGTCCTAACAGGTGACAGTATTGTGGTTTTGTGACGGACCAACAATTACAGCCAAACAATTTTTTTTTTCAAACAGTTGAGCAGTTTATTTCTGATTTGCTTAGAGATCGGCTTAGAGATATATTACAGGTCTCAGTTTGCAATTGCCCTGTCTTGCATAAGGCAAGCTCCTCATCCCTTATTGGACGCACCTGTTCCTGGTGTGAAAAGTTGAATACCATCAGGTGGCCATTAAAATGTTGTCACTCCGAGACATTTCTTTACACAGTTTTCAAAGCTGTTTCACGTTCATCTGTCCAAATTATCTTCTTTTTTTTTTTTTTTGGTTATTTTTTTTTTCGTACTCTTCCTTTTTTTTTTTCTTTGAGGTTTTTATATTTAGTTTTGTCTGTCTATTCAATTCTGCCGGATGTAGTGTCTTTTTTTAGCCATTAAAATGTTTTCACCCCGAGACATTTCTTTACACATTTTTCAAAGCTGTTTCACGTTCTCCCGTCCAAATTATCTTCTTTTTTTTTTTTTTTTGGTTACTTTTTATTTCGTACTCTTCCTTTTTTTTGTTCTTTGAGGTTTTTATATTTAGTATTGTCTGTCTATTCAATTCTGCCGGATGAAGTGTCTTTTTTTTCCCCCTCCAATTTTGAATCCTAAGAAATCCATCTGGTGTTTGGCAAACTTCCGTTTGTGGTTCGCAATAGTCAAACCAAGCGCCCTTAGGTTTGTCAAGTACGTTCCTGAACATCTCCAGATGCGTTTCCATGTCTTTTGTATAAATTCAACACTTATCAACTGATATTCTACAGGATCTAAATCCAATACTTATCCACGAATATTCTATAGGATCTAAATCCAATATTTCTGCACTAATATTCTATAGCAGTGGTTCTCAACCTTCCTAATGTCGCGACCCCTTTAAAACACTTCCTCTTTTTGTGGAACCACAAAATTATTTTCATTGCCACGTCTCACCTTTGGAAAATATGTGTTTTCCGATGGTCTTGGGTGACCCCTGGGAAAGGGTCGTTCAACCCCTAAGACCCACAGGTTTAGAACCGCTGTTCTATAGCATCTAAATCCAATAATTCTCCACTAATATTCTATAGGATCTAAATCCAATACTTATCCACTAATATTCTATAGGATCTAAATCCAATAATTCTCCACTAATATTCTATAGGATCTAAATCCAATACTTATCCACTAATATTCTATAGGATCTAAATCCAATACTTATCCACTAATATTCTATAGGATCTAAATTCAATACGTCTCCAATAATATTTCTTAACATCTTCGCATTCGCTCAAATATGGAAACTGAACAGAAGGATATCAATAAACGAAATTATGATACACCCCGTGTGACTATGTTTGTGTGTTTGTGTTGGTGTGTGTGTGTGTGTGTTGAGGGGCGCGGGGGGGGGTGGGGGTGGAGAGATTACCTCAGTCTCATCGCAGACCATCACCATCAAATAAATGGGAGGTAATTCACTCACCCGAGTTTGTTTTGGTTGCCTTCCCTTCAAGTCAAGCGATGCGTGCACTCTGGTCTGTGGCGATAACACCCCGTGTGACTATGTTTGTGTGTTTGTGTTGGTGTGTGTGTGTGTGTGTTGAGGGGCGCGGGGGGGGGGTGGGGGTGGAGAGATTACCTCAGTCTCATCGCAGACCATCACCATCAAATAAATGGGAGGTAATTCACTCACCAGAGTTTGTTTTGGTTGCCTTCCCTTCAAGTCAAGCGATGCGTGCACTCTGGTCTGTGGCGATAAGAGCCCCTTGAGACGGGAAGGGAACCCCGAGGCGTGATAACTCAGGGAAGTAGCACCACCTACTTAACGATTGACGATAAACACGCCGGGCCGATGGGAGCTCTGTAGACGCAAGCGTCAGCATGAGACGCAAGCGTCAGCATGCCGTATACAAGGCCGAGGGTTAAATTAGTCTCATCGACGCGTAAGTCAGCCCTACCTGTATGCCACGACGGCGTGGTGAGCAGTGTGCGTGAGAGACACCTGACGGCGGGAAACGTGCCGCCATGAAACGTGCCGCCATGAAACCGGCCGATGAAAATTTTGGCCGATCTAATTGAGAATATGTTCTGACGACATGTCCGGCAGATACAGGTAAATTGATGAGACAACACAGATACAGGTGAACAGATAAGACGACACAGATACAGGTGAAATGATAAGACAACACAGATACAGATGCATGTTAAGACAACACAGATACAGATGAATTGATAAGACAACACATATACAGGTGAATTGATACGACAGCACATATACAGGTGAATTGATAAGACAACACAGATATAGGTGAATTGATAAGACAGCCCAGATACAGGTGAAATGATAAGACAGCCCAGATACAGGTGAAATGATAAGACAGCCCAGATACAGGTGAAATGATAAGACAACAAGGCATAGGTCTGAGACGCTGTGTGCGTTCCTTGGCGTCCTATCAGAACATAGAGACGCGGGGGGATGAAAGAGACATCAGACGTGTCGGGTCATGTTGTTGATATGGTGGACTGCACAAGTTTGGGGAATGATTGTACAACCGCTAGAAGCAGATCTTTTCCTATAAATCCTTTGTGTGCATTTCTTAAAGTTTTACTTTATAATCATATTCTAATGACCCACCCACTTTTCCACTGAAGATTTATTACACCAACTATTTCAGAAGAACAAAAGAAAATATTACGCACCAAACGCACTTGATATATATATATATATATATATGTTGGTAAAAATATCTGTGTTGTCATCGGCAACGAGTCTTTGTGCCAAGTTTCAGCTCGATAGATTGACGGTAGGTGGGTCAACTAGCCGTCCGAGCCAGTCAGTCAGCCGGTCACAAATAAAAGCGATCATTGTTGTTTTTCTATTGTTTCTTAAGGGATAATTGTTGTTTCTTTACTGTTTCTCATAATAAGATGATTTCTATAGGCCAGGGGTGTCAAACTCGATCGCTCGGCGGGGCCAAAACTCAAATCACATGTACGGTTGCGGGCCGAACAGGAAAAACATAAATGGTCACCATTGGAGGAACGACGACGACAATCCAGGCTCTCCATGATGTACAAGATAAATAATGGGCTGGTCCACTGTTCCAGTATTAAACAGAAACTCGTCCCTCTCCCCCATAGACAGCGACGAGGCCATGACAGGCAATGCAGGCTCAGAAGCCAGTATAAGAGCTGCTCATTCCTGCCCAAGGCAATCAGGGACTGGAACAATCTTCCAAAAGGAACGGTTGCGGCGACAACACTAGACACATTTGTGTCTATTGCCTCAAGCCTTCAAACCCCTAGTGCATGATTCCCTCACAAAGTGGCACTGGAAATCAGAGAAAATTTCCTCAACACCAGGCACAGACACATTGCAAATCCCATCTACATGCATAGGAGCCAGAATGATCAACAAATTGATCGTGGGCCCTTAAGATATAGAAGAAGAAGAAGAAAACGGAAAAAAAGTTTTAATAATTAAAAATCATTGGCATACATATTTTCTTGGCTACAAAAACAAGTAAGTTCGTTTAAGTTCGGAGTAGCGGTCTGTGTCATCGAGATTCTCATGTTGAACTGCAAGCGTTGAAAACAGCCGCTCACACATATATGTGCTACCCAACATGCTCAAAGTTCGAGCCGCGTGTAGTAGAAGCCGGGGCATCTCTTCAGGAATGAAACGAGTGAACTGTGCAGGCCCCACTGTGTCGTAATTTGCTTTTAGTGTCCCATTACACTGCAGATCTATCAGCTCCATCTACACATTTTACAGGTGCATTTTCCACGTCTATGACAAATGGGTTACGCAACAGCTTAAAATTACATTTCCGTGCTTCAAAGTCACTAAAGCGACGTGCGAACTCGGTGCGAAGTAAGCTAAGTTTTTCAGCAAAGTGTGAATTGGGAAACATCACAGAGTTGACTTGGATATAATTGTACGCGGGTCAAGACCCCCGAGGGCCTGATATAATTTTACGGTGTGCCGGATGTGGCCCGCGGGCTTTGAGTTTGACACATGTGCTATAGGCTAAAGGAAATGTTTAATCCAGTGTAAAATAATAATATAAGATTGAAATCACAAGCCTCAGAATATTTAGTTTTCAAACTAAATATTTGACTCAATCAGAAAATAATTTTACATTTGAAAAAAAATTAAAAATCTGAACTGATGAATGGAAAGGTGGACATCTCTCCTGGTTACAAACATCTGGTTACAAACATCTGGTTACAAACATCTGGTTACAAAACACGTGGTTACAAAGCACCTGGTTAAAAAAAACACCTGGTTTTCTGTTAGCTCAGCTACCTGCTGACAAGATCATATATATAAACCGGTAATGGCGAAGATGTTTATAGTTCTTATCTTTATTATTTTTTTTGCGATATCATCACGTCTCTATGCCAAAAATTGCCTGCTGTGTTAGATTTGCTAATCATCAACGCTTAAGTTTAACGGTAAAGATAAAAATGAAGGGGTTGGTGGTGGGAGGGGGGAGGGGGAGGGGCTGCTTTTAAAACTGGTAACGGGCGGAGGAGATCAGGATGAGGACAGAATGTATTATACTATTATTAGAACAGCTTTTTGTATACATTATTAGAACAGCTTTTAAAATACATTATTAGAACAATTTGCTTATATTCATTGTTAGAGCAGCTTTTTGTAGATATTATTAGGACATCTTGTTTGTATATATTATTTAAACAGCTTGTTTGTATACATTATTAGAACAGCTTTTTGTAGACATTATTAGGACATCTTGTTTGTATATATTATTTAAACAGCTTGTTTGTATACATTATTAGAACAGCTTTTTGTAGATATTATTAGGACATCTTGTTTGTATATATTATTTAAACAGCTTGTTTGTATACATTATTAGAACAGCTTTTTGTAGACATTATTAGGACATCTTGTTTGTATATATTATTTAAACAGCTTCTTTGTATACAATATTAGAACAGCTTTTTGTAGACATTATTAGGACATCTTGTTTGTATATATTATTTAAACAGCTTGTTTGTATACAATATTAGAACAGCTTTTTGTAGACATTATTAGGACATCTTGTTTGTATATATTATTTAAACAGCTTGTTTGTATACATTATTAGAACATCTTTTTGTAGACATTATTAGGACATCTTGTTTGTATATATTATTTAAACAGCTTCTTTGTATACTATTATTAGAACAGCTTTTTGTAGACATTATTAGGACATCTTGTTTGTATATATTATTTAAACAGCTTGTTTGTATACATTATTAGAACAGCTTTTTGTAGACATTATTAGGACATCTTGTTTGTATATATTATTTAAACAGCTTGTTTGTATACATTATTAGAACAGCTTTTTGTAGACATTATTAGGACATCTTGTTTGTATATATTATTTAAACAGCTTGTTTGTATACATTATTAGAACAGCTTTTTGTAGACATTATTAGGACATCTTGTTTGTATATATTATTTAAACAGCTTGTTTGTATACATTATTAGAACAGCTTTTTGTAGACATTATTAGGACATCTTGTTTGTATATATTATTTAAACAGCTTGTTTGTATACATTATTAGAACAGCTTTTTGTAGACATTATTAGGACATCTTGTTTGTATATATTATTTAAACAGCTTGTTTGTATGCATTATTAGAACAGCTTTTTGTAGACATTATTAGGACATCTTGTTTTTATATAGTATTTAAACAACTTGTTTGTATACATTATTAGAAAAGCTTTTTGTAGACATTATTAGGAATCTTGTTTGTATATATTATTTAAACAGCTTGTTTGTATACATTATTAGTACATATTGCTTATAAACATTATTAGAATATCTTCTTTGTATATATTATTTCATCAGTTTTTTTTTTTGTATACATATTATTAAAATAGCTTGTTTGTATAAATTATCAAAACAGCTTGCTAGTATACATCATTCTAAAATCATCGAATTTTGTATAGTCTATTAAAAAACAAACAAACAAACAAACAAACAAACAAACAAACAAATCAAATCACAGCCTTAAGCCAATGAGATCAAACAAATCAAGTATCGTATTTTTCCCGCGCTCGGCCATGCCTCGAATAAACCCAACTGCATCGTCTCAGTTCCTAACTGTTAGTTGGTCAACCTCCAAATGGAGGTAACCAATGGGGGGAAAACCACACTTAAGGGAAGACCTCGAAATTGTTTTACTTGGTTTATCTTAGCTCACCACTCACCGACTCTGTGTACAACCTTCAGTGTCAGGGTAACAGGAGCGGTGTACGAGGATTGTGTACGAAAATCGTGTGTACAGAGAGAGCAGTGTGCAGCAAAAGAGTTTACGAGAGCAGCGTACGGGAATCACACGATAAGTCGCATGCTCGCACTCTGGTGTCGAGTTGATCTGTTTTCACGACAACCGCGAAAGAGATAAGCAAAAAAAAGGGTGAAAAAAAAAAGGGGGGGGGAAGGGGGGGGGGATCATAGCATGGCAAAAAGTTGTTATTGTTTTCAAAGCTTGAGATGTGTGTGTGTGTGGGGGGGGGGAGTTGGAGGGGGTGGTGGTGTAAATGACCTTGTGTTAGAAGTGCATCGACGTCTCAATGACACCATCTACTCTCTAACTCCTCAGAGCCATTAAAAATGAAGAGGTTTCGGTAAGGGGAGACAACGGACGAGAAGTGAGACACGCCCACCATCGCAACGAAAGTGGCGGGAGGTCTATCCAAATAATCCTTGGTGAGCACCTCCCCCCCCCTTGCCACCCCCACTCTACGTTAACTGTACTCCGGGCTTACTAGCCACGCCCCATCTTGAAAATGTACTCCTTTTTGTCATATTGTCTTTGTAAAATAATTTTTTTTTTCAGCGGTTCGAGCTACCAACATTTTTTCAGCGGTTCTAACTACCAACATTTTTCAGCGGTTCTAGCTCACAACATTTTTCAGTGGTTCTAGCTTCCAACATTTTTTAGCGGGTCTAGCTCACAACATTTTTCAGTAGTTCTAACTCCCTAACATTTTTCAATAGTTCTAACTACAAACATTTTCAGCGGTTATAACTCACAACATTTTTCAGTGGCTCTAGCTTCCAAAATCTTTCAGCGGTTCTAGCTCACAACATTTTTCAGTAGTTCTAACTCCCCCAACATTTTTCAGCGGTTCTAACTCTCCAAAATTTTTCCAGTAGTTCTAACTCCCTAACATTTTTCAATAGTTCTAGCTACCAAAATTTTTCAGCGGTTCTAGCCACCCCCCCCACCCCCCTCCCTTTACATGTTTTCCTAACATCGCATTGAACAAACTGTGAATGTTCACCCGTGACAGCTTTTAACATTGAATGATCCCATTGAACAAATTCAAACTGACGTGGCCGTGTTGCCAACAAAGGTAAATATTACGTTACTGCTTACTTGCGAAATTCTTCAATGAGGAATCTGACGAGAATGGAAAAAAAAAAAAAATATCCTGCGGCCCGCCAAAATAAAATGTCCATGCGGCCCTCAGAGATATAGATAGTGTCAAAAACTTGTCACACGCAGTCTTGTGACAATACCATAGCGAAAAACCGTACTCTGACAAAGAAGAGGTGGCATGCATACTCGTGTCGATGACAGGTCTCATCCAGACGCATGTCAGCTGCATTTCCTTCTAGTAGTCATGTCAACGGCATGCCCCACGTGTACTCACGTCAATGGCATGTCCCACGTGTACTCGTATCAGTGGCATGTCCCACGTGTACTCATGTCAGTGGCATGTCCCACGTGTACTCATGTCAGTGGCATGTCCCACGTGTACTCATGTCAGTGGCATGTCCCACGTGACGTGTACTCATGTCAATGGCATGTCCGACGTGTACTCATGTCTGTGGCATGTCCCACGTGTACTCATGTCAATGGCATGTCCCACGTGTACTCATGTCAATGGCATGTCCCACATGTACTCATATCAATGGCATATCCCATGTGTACTCATGTCAATGGCATGTCACACATATACGTATGCATGTCAATAACGTATCAGGCATGCTCATGCCAAAAACAAAACAGACCCCCCCCCCCGCCTATGTCGTTCTGGTGTGAACTGGAACGCCATGAAAAGAGAAATATATTCCATGGGAACAACCCAAAATAAAGAGCTGCCGTGTGGCATGTGTTGTGTACAAGTCTTGTTGACGAGACTACGGACTACGGTGGGGCATGTGTTGTGTACAAATCTTGTTGACGAGACTACGGACTACGGTGGGGCATGTGTTTGGTACAAATCTTGTTGACGAGACTACGGACTACGGTGGGGCATGTGTTGTGTACAAGTCTTGTTGACGAGACTACGGACTACGGTGGGGCATGTGTTGTGTACAAATCTTGTTGACGAGACTACGGACTACGGTGGGTCATGTGTTGGGTACAAATCTTGTTGACGAGACTACGGACTACGGTGGGGCATGTGTTGTGTACAAGTCTTGTTGACGAGACTACGGACTACGGTGGGGCATGTGTTGTGTACAAATCTTGTTGATGAGACTACGGCGTGGCACGTGTTGTGTACAAGTCTTGTTGACGAGACTACGGTGTGGCACGTGTTGTGTACAAGTCTTGTTGACGAGACTATGGTGTGGCATGCGTTGTGTACAAGTCTTGTTGACGAGACTACGGTGTGGCATGTGTTGTGTACAAGTCTTGATGACGAGACTATGGTGTGGCATGCGTTGTGTACAAGTCTTGTTGACGAGACTACGGTGTGGCATGTGTTGTGTACAAGTATTGTTGACGAGACTACCGTGTGGCATGTGTTGTGTACACGTCTTGTTGATGAGACTACGGTCTGACATGAGTTTTGTACAAATCTTGTTGACGAGACAGCGACAGCTGAGAATGTGGGTTGTAGAAAGCAGACAAGACCTAAGAGGGGGAGGGGGGGGGTGTTCGTCTACAATTTTCTTTATCATTTAGGCATTGCATATCCATCTAAGAAATGAATCAGCATTATCTGCACAATCTCAACAAAAAAAAACTTTGAAAGTATTAAGTGCAAGCTGCATGGCTACTGTGTGGGAGAAAATACAGCACAGCGGGAAATTATGTGAAATAAAAATGGGACATTTGCTATTCAGCCACCTCCCCCCCCCCCTGCATAGATAAGGGGGTGAAAACTGTGATAAAAATAAAATGAGTTCCATCCCTTGTCGACATGTTGGTTTTTATCTCGCGACATTTTCGTGAGCATTTATGCAACGTGCTCACAGATTGCCGTCAGACAGCGTGACGAGTAGGTCAGGGGAATGAACTCACAACACAAAAAGTTCAACGGAAAAGAGCAGAAGTCTCATAACTCCGCCAGATGGAAAATTCATTTAACGTAATATTAGGAATAAAACATGATTTATTTCCCCAATTTTAAAGCGTTATTAGAAAGCGAATGAATTTTTCGATGACAAAATGAGTGACACCTTTGACTTATTAAGTTTCTCTGTTGCATATTTTATCTCCAACTGCGTCTTATCAAAGACATCGCATTTGATCACAGCGTGAATTGCGTCTATTGTCGCAGGCCTTCCAACCATGAGTTCCTGATACCCGCGCTGAGTGTCCCTTAAAGCCAGTGAAAAATCTTCTTCAATACAAGGCACATGAATGTCGCGAATCTCCACTGCATGCACTGGAGCCAGAATGATCAATACATTGATCGTGGGGCCTTAAGATATAGAACAAGAAGAAGAAGAATTATTGCGGTACAAAGTAAACAATTTTCATTTCGTCTTTTTCCTAAGCATATCATTAATTTTTTTGATTCAAATTATTTAATAATAAAGAATGAAATATTTAATAATTTTATTGAAGATCAACTATTATTATTGTTTCCTATAACAATTCCTAACAATTTCCTACAACAAAAGAAAGAAGGAAAGAAAGAAAGAAAGAAAGAAAGAAAGAAAGAAAGAAAGAAAGAAAGAAGAAAGAAAGAAAGAAAGAAAGAAAGAAAGAAAGAAAGAAAGAAAAAAAGAAAGAAAGAAAGAAAGAAAGAAAGAAAGAAAGAAAGAAAGAAAGAAAGAAAGAAAGAAAGAAAGAAAAGAAGAAAAAAGAAAGAGAGGAAGGCCTAAGAATACATGGAGACGCGAGCTACAGGCTGACACACAAAATATGGGATACACGTGGAAGCAATTGGAAAGGAAAGCACAGGACCGGGATGAGTGGAAAGTTCTTGTAGACGGCCTATGCCCCAGACGGGGTAGAAAGGCATAAGTAAGAAAGTAAGTATAACAATTTTAAGGTAAAAAAATATAAGTATGGATTTTTTTCTGTAGGGGGGGGGGAGTATTTAGAGAGAGAGAGAGGGGATCTGAAAATGTCACATGGGAAATGGCGTCGGGGGCACACCCCCACATGGGCCAAACGCCAGGTTTCCCCGCCGACAGACCATGCGGCGGCACCTCGGGAACCTCCCCCCACCCTGGGGGACGACCGGTGGACCGAAGACGCTGCGTTGAAAGCGTCCGCAGCCGACGCTCCCAAAGGGTTTGAGCGGGTTTTCTTCTACTCCGGGGAAATGGTGTGGGCGTTATCAGCCTCCCCCCCCCATCTCCCCCACCACCCAGGGAGTCGGTCTGGACGAAAAGCTGATTTTTTTTTGGGGGGGGGCGGGGCAGTGCCAGTTGATTTATTGTTGGATATATTTTTGCTCGGGGGGGGGTGCACTTGGCTGAAAGAAACCCTGGTTTTACTTGAATGTATGTAACCCCTTGTGTCGTTAACATTTAGTGAAATATCTGTTGACCACAGTTGACCACAGTTGACCACAGTTGACCACGGTTGACCACAGTTGACCACAGTTGACCACAGTTGACCACAGTTAACCACAATTGACCAGGGTAACACTTTGCAAATATGTCTTTCACAGAACGGCTTTCTATCTGCAGTTCCCTACATCGGGTTCTGGCTGGTGATCACCCTGTCCAGCTTTTTGGCTGATTTTGTTCGAAGCAAAAATATACTCTCTACGACTGCAACGAGAAAAGTGTTTAACTCTATAGGTCAGCTTTTGCTTTTTTTCTTTTTTCTTTTTTTTTTTTTTAAA
>CAXITT010000019.1:1758381-1768695 GCA_964033795.1 Lymnaea stagnalis
CTCTCCCCACCCCCCCCCCACCCCCCCCCCCCCCCCACTCACCCCACTCTAATCACGTGGCAGGCGGTAGTGCTCAACCCTGTTGTATGTATGTGGGTCTCCTCACTCGTCTCCCCCCCCCCCCCCCCCAAAATCCGTTACGCTAAACCGTACGGGCCATAGGTACACCCCACACAGACCTGTGCGATACGCAAAGGTCTCACGTCGCCGGCCGATAAAATTTGTGTTGTTTGTACTGATTGCGAGTGAAAACAATAGGCGCCGTTCAGTTGGTGAGTGAGTGAGTGGTAGCCTGTGTTCACCGTGTACACACGTCGCTAGTGGCCGTGGCGATTAGGTTTTAAAGTAGCTTGTTTAGGTATTTAAAAAAAAAATATATTTTTTTTTTCGCTCTTTCGAGATAAGGGTATATATAATTTTGTTTCTTCTGATCTTTCACTCGCCATGCTTACGATGCTCGAGTTCGATCGTGTTTTAATCTGGCGTATTCATGATATAGATTAACGTTTGTAATCGGATTAAATCCTCTTTGAAGTTTGATACTCCACATTTGATTAGTAGCAATTATATTGATGTGTTGTTGTTTTTTTTTTGGTTGTTTTTTTTAAAATAAGGCTCAATGCTTTTTAAATGTAGCTAATCATTTGGCAAACAATTATTGCTATTTCATTTCATTTTTGTCAAACTGACATTCCGTAACAGAAACTGAGATAAGGAGTTTGTGCGTGAAGTGTAGCAGTGTAGAATTTTTTTTTCTTAAGTGCTATTCTGAAACAAAAAAAAAACAAAAAAACAAAAAAAAAACAATTAGAAATGTACGGCTTATAAAGTTATTCACAAAGTGATATTCTGTTTATTTTGGAATTCAGTTGGTTTATACAGAGTATATTATGTGGACATCTTATTCGTTGGTTTATACAGAGTATATTATGTGGACATCTTATTCGTTGGTTTATACAGAGTATATTATGTGGACATCTTATTCGTTGGTTTATACAGAGTATATTATGTGGACATCTTATTCGTTGGTTTATGCAAAAGTGTATCATGCTGTTTAGTTCATCTGTGTATTTCTTGCATTATTTCATTTATATATATATATATATATATATATTGCGTGGAAGCAAAGTAAAATATTTTTGTCCCGTATTTAGTTCTCTCGCGTATGTTTTTATTTCATTCTACAACTTTTTTGCTTCATTAAAACTATTTACCTAACCCGCCACCGTGTGATATTCCTGGAGTGCATGTTAATTTATTTGGAGATGTATTAAAAACATCAACTGGGAAAACTACCCGGAGTGCACTGACCCTTCATCATGTCATAGTGTCCTCACCTGGATTTTTTTTTTGTTGCATCGGACCACCTGAGTCGCCTTAGAAAATTACGTCACTGCCGCCTAACAACGACCACACCACTTTCTACTGCCCCCCTCCCCACCCCCCCACACCTCCTCTTTTTTTTGGTCCCACCTGACCAGTGCTCGGGGGAGAGCCAGAGACTGCAGCCGGCGGGATCAGCCGGTCGTCCATCATTCAAAAGGTTAGTGCTCATGGCAGGCCTGGGGTTGAACTGCTCACAAACTTTTATGACTTTAACATTTCAACATTTTTGCCCTCAATCGGTTAGGTTGGGTTGGGTTGGTTGGGGGGGGGGAGGGTGGTGGTGTCATTTGAAGGAGGGAAAATAAATGCCATTACCCCCAAGCATCCAAATCTGTCACGGGAATTTTTATGATGGACTCTAAGGGGCGTGGTGCTTCTGTATCATCTAGGGGGGGGGCTATTACCTGCATTCTAAGGGGCGTGGCACTACTACTATCTATACTTTACTGGGCAATCCGTTACTACATGTAGTCTGTGGGAGTGGTGCTAATTACATGTATATGGGGGGGGTGATGCTAGTCGGTATATTCTATGGGGCGAGGTATGATTTCTGTGTACTCTAGATGTGTATTGGAATTACAGCGTCCCCCCTCTCTCCCTCTCTTTCTCTCTCACGCTCTCTCTCTCTCTCTCTCTATTTCGCTCACTCTCTCTCTTTCTCTCTCCCTCTCTCTTTCTTTTACTTTTCTGACTCACTCTCTCTCTTTCTCTCTCCCTCTCTCTCTCTCTCTTTCTTTTACTTTTCTGACTCACTCTCTCTCTTTCTCTCTCCCTCTCTCTCTCTCTCTTTCTTTTACTTTTCTGACTCACTCTCTCGCTCGCTTTCTTCCACTCCCATCAAACAATCCAAATTCTCCACTTAGTAGATTCCACTCATTCTATAATTATATCATCCATTTTCGGTTAGGATCAACATGTTCAGCTACGTCACGTGCGACGGTCACGTGACCTGTAATTTAAAATACCTCTAATTAAGAGCAACTTAAAATACCTCTAACAAACGGACCGAGCAACCTAACATACCTCTAACAAACGGACCGAGCAACCTAACATACCTCTAACAAACGGACAGAGCAACTTAAAATACCTCTAACTAACGGAAGGAGCAACTTAAAATACCTCTAACAAACGGACAGAGCAACTTAAAATACCTCTAACAAACGGAAGGAGCAACTTAAAATACCTCTAACAAACGGACAGAGCAACTTAAAATACCTCTAACAAACGGACAGAGCAACTTAAAATACCTCTAACAAACGGAAGGAGCAACTTAAAATACCTCTAACAAACGGAAGGAGCAACTTAAAATACCTCTAACAAACGGACAGAGCAACTTAAAATACCTCTAACAAACGGACAGAGCAACTTAAAATACCTCTAACAAACGGAAGGAGCAACTTAAAATACCTCTAACAAACGGAAGGAGCAACTTAAAATACCTCTAACATTGCCTTCCTCGTTGAATTTTATGGAGATTGTTTGCCTTGGAGCAACTTAAAATACCTCTAACAAACGGAAGGAGCAACTTAAAATACCTCTAACAAACGGAAGGAGCAACTTAAAATACCTCTAACTAACGGAAGGAGCAACTTAAAATACCTCTAACAAACGGAAGGAGCAACTTAAAATACCTCTAACTAACGGAAGGAGCAACTTAAAATACCTCTAACAAACGGAAGGAGCAACTTAAAATACCTCTAACTAACGGAAGGAGCAACTTAAAATACCTCTAACTAACGGAAGGAGCAACTTAAAATACCTCTAACAAACGGAAGGAGCAACTTAAAATACCTCTAACTAACGGAAGGAGCAAAGTGACCAAAAAAAAAAGTAACTCAAAAAAACCCACCAAAAAACGCACAAAAAAAGACCCACCAACGTTTTGGTTCAATGACACAGCGGCTCGGTTGTTGAGATATTTTGGAAGGGTGCCCTTTATTTGAGAAGTTTCCCCTCTGTTCCCTGTCTGTGTGCTAGGCCCACAGAGAACACAATATATCTTGTCAAGAATCGGCTGATCTCGTTTTGCTACTTCCCGTCCTGTGAGACCACACAGGCTGATGTTTGATTGGACGCCTTGATAAGACGATCGCGTCATCAAAGATTCGCCTTTTAACCGGCATGGCACCCCCCCCTCCCCCGAGACCTCACTCCTAATATCCTCTGTAGCTGCAACAGCCGCCGTCTTGTGTCTGGCTTTTGTACCACAAAATATCATTTTATTTCCAAGCATATCCTTCTTCTACTGTGCTACTTAATTACGTGTATATATATAGGCACGAAGGGGTGGCCAGTTTGCTTTGCGTGGAAAGGTATTGTTTGCCCCCCCCCCCCAAAAGAGAACTCTTTGTTTTACCTCAACAATTCTATGGCTTGTCTTCCACTTCAGCCTCCCACATTGGGTGGGGGGGGGTGGGGGGGGGCTGGGTGGGGGTGGAGGGGGGGGGGGTTTGGGAAGTCAAGGCTGTGGGGGTGGGGGGCTGGTAGCCCCAGCTGCATGTTGTTGTTTTGTTTATTTTTTTTTGTTTATTTTTTTTTGGGGGGGGGGATGGGCGATATATGCACAGACAGTAAATATTTCGTCTTCTTATCCTAACTTTCTGTCTCTTTATCCTTACTTTCTGTCTTCTTATCCTCACTTTCTGTCTTCTTATCCTTACTTTCTGTCTTCTTATCCTTACTTTCTGTCTTATTATTCTAAATTGTAGAAAAAAATAAATATTTAAAGCTTATTTCTGCCTTGTTTGAGTCCAATGTAAAAGCAAGTCGGTTGAGGACTTCTGCTTGTGTCCGACTCGTAGACATGAACTCAGTGTACTAAGAACCCTTTTCCCTTATACATTTTAAGTCGGAAAGTCTCAAATATGTTAACCTGACAATTTTAATGCATTTTTTTAAAAGGAAAAAATTAGGAGGAAATAATTTTTCGTAGTTTGAACTTTTCGCACCAGAAATTAAAGGTCATGATACGAGCCCCCAACTGTTAGCTGTCGTCTCACAAATAAAAAAACTTAAATGCCTGTCCTTTCGCATCTTTCCCTGGACTAATAAATAAATTATGAAAAATATTATTATTATTAGATTTGAAAATATAATATATTAAATATGACAAAAATAGCTTCCTTCAAATACATCATTTTTTTTCTAAATGAATGTAAATTGCTTTAGAATTTTTATTTTATTAATAGAATGTGTTTGTGTGTGGTGGGAGGGGGAGAACGGGGGGGGGGGCACGCGAGTTAAGTCACTGCCTCACACATACACACAGACACACTCGTGTTTTTGCTAAAGCCACACACACACACATAAGCTGCTAATGCCGCAGGTGCCACTAGCCTCATAAAATGCACATGATGGATGTCTATATTTCATGGCTTCGGAAAGACTTTGCCGACTATACCTTTGACTTTATCTAGCTCTCATGTATACCTGCTTATTTTATACATCAGAAAATGATCCCCTCCCCCGACCTTCCCCAACACACCCCTTCCCCAGGGCACTTGGGGTGAGCATCTGAGCATACTTCGCGACGCAGGATCAGAGCCAGCAGAAATTGTACTTTTGTAATGTTTTTTATGTGGCACTTTTGTCATGTTTTTTGTGTTGCACTTTTGTTATGTTTGTTGTGTGGTATGTTTTAAATTTGTGTTATGTGGTACTTTTGTAATGTTTGTTGTGTGGTACTTTTGTAATGTTTGTTGAGTGGTACTTTTGTAATGTTTGTTGTTTGGTACTTTTGTAATGTTTTGTTGTGCGGTACTTTTGTAATGTTTTGTTGTGCCGGTACTTTTGTAATGTTTTGTTGTGCCGGTACTTTTGTAATGTTTTGTTGTGCCGGTACTTTTGTAATGTTTTGTTGTGCCGGTACTTTTGTAATGTTTTGTTGTGCCGGTACTTTTGTAATGTTTTGTTGTGCCGGTACTTTTGTAATGTTTTGTTGTGCCGGTACTTTTGTAATGTTTTGTTGTGCCGGTACTTTTGTAATGTTTTGTTGTGCCGGTACTTTTGTAATGTTTTGTTGTGCCGGTACTTTTGTAATGTTTTGTTGTGCCGGTACTTTTGTAATGTTTTGTTGTGCCGGTACTTTTGTAATGTTTTGTTGTGCCGGTACTTTTGTAATGTTTTGTTGTGCCGGTACTTTTGTAATGTTTTGTTGTGCCGGTACTTTTGTAATGTTTTGTTGTGCCGGTACTTTTGTAATGTTTTGTTGTGCCGGTACTTTTGTAATGTTTTGTTGTGCCGGTACTTTTGTAATGTTTTGTTGTGCCGGTACTTTTGTAATGTTTTGTTGTGCCGGTACTTTTGTAATGTTTTGTTGTGCCGGTACTTTTGTAATGTTTTGTTGTGCCGGTACTTTTGTAATGTTTTGTTGTGCCGGTACTNGTTGTTTTGTGGCCGCAAATTTTCGCTTGACATTCCTTGCGTTCAAGTATTGATCTTTTACGGTTTTGTTATCTAAGGGAAATCTATTATTGTTATTGCACGTCAATAGGAAAAATGTGGGGCCGTCATATTCAAGAATAAACACCTGGTTAGAATCGAAGATTGATTGCCTTGGTCGGTCGGTCAGTGGCGTAGGTGAGAGGGGTGTGGAGGGAGGGGGGGAGGATCCCCGCCAGGGGCGGCATTTTTTTCTTTATTAAGGATCCATTTAGTGGGTCGGCATTAACCCCAGCGGCGCCTCTTTTGGCGGTACATGCATATTTATTTTTATTTTTTTTTGGGACCGTCGTAATTGATCGTCTGCCTCGTTCACGCGCCATGTGGTTGGTACGTCATAAACATTTTTTTTTTTTTAAAAGTACACAATTTTTAACGATTCAATTATTTATTAAAGGTTTCCTTTTTTGAAAGATTTGTTTTTCCTTTTGGTTTACCTATAGCTTTTTTTTCCCCCTAAAGATCGTTTTATACGTATAATAATGGATTAACATAGTATTTCTTCAAACGGTATGTTTTTTATACCGACACGTGACCAATATAATGAAAAACAAAATGCTTGTTGAATTGATTGAAAATTAAACTGGACAGTCTTATAAATATGTATTGTTTCCCATCAATTTAGTTCATATCTCTTATTGATGTAGCATACCCCAAACTGGTCCTCGTGTGTCACGTCATCAAGTGACACGCGGCATGTCATCACGCGCCACGTCCGTCGTCACGTCGCCACGCGTCAAGTCGTCCCATGTCATGTCTTCCCGTGTCACGTCAATCGAGAGACACGCGTCATGTCATCTCGCGGTCACGTCGTCGTGCGTCACGTCATCGCGGGTCACCGTCATCACGTTGTCATGTGTCATGTCAACGTGTGACAGTCCTGCCGTTTTGATTCGCAGCAGGAGGTCCAGTGTAAGGGGGAGTTCCCACTGCGAACAAAATGTTCGCTGGTGTATAGCAGTGGTTCCCAAACTTTTAAGTTTGGCGGACCTGTGAACAAGTTTCGAAATTTTACCAGGGACCGGTGCATGGTTTACTTTAATACTTTTATTTCTATTTGACAATAAATGTTTATGTTATGGGGACCGGCAGCGCTAGGCATGCGGACCGGTGAGGGTCCACGGACCGCCATTTGGGTATAGGTGTATAGGGCTACGCTTAATGTGATACGCCGGGAACCGCTGCTGCTATCACTTGCATCTAATGACAAGTGATTTGCTAGAAGACGACTATAGTATACTAGATACAGCCCGTTAAACATTGGCGACAGCAATGCGTGAACTTCCCATCTCCTAAAGTTACTTGACAAAACATGAGCTGAAGTAACGCTCTTGTAAGAATCTCAATTTTTCGCTACACCCCCCCCCCCAACTTAACGTCACTGCACACTTTTTATTTCACGCCCACGAACTATATTACTATTTTGATGTACCAACCACTTTCAAACCGAATATTTACTACACCATATTTAAATCGAGCCGATTTCAATTTCCGAAAAAGAAAAGAAAATATTACGCACCAAACGCGGTCGCGTTATTAAAACAGACATCATTTAGCGTAGTTATCGTGAATTATATTTTGCGCTCTTCCCGGAAATAGAAGCAGTCGCATCACAACCGAAATAAATATAAGAGATAGTCTTAAGTCTTTACGCTATGGAACTTGTTCTTGGCATAACAATATGCCTGTATAATATTAAATCTGCATAGTTTCCCACCATTGGGACACATGCAGGCACTTTCCCTCGGTGTAGCAGACGGCGCAAGGTCAGGGCCATTAATCTCAGTCGGGCAAATCGTTAAAGTTTTTATCAGCGGGCCATAACCTCACTTTTGAGATGCGTACCCGGTTGTCCCCCCCCCACCAGGTGGTACCTACGACTGGCTTCTCACTTGAGGAATGAGGGCTGGAAATTCCAGTGACTCGGGAAGTTGAGAATCTGGACCATCTCACTTGGAACTTTGGTAGATCTGACCTCATCCGGTGAGAAATGCGAGACTTTTGGGTTCTTTGCCAAGCCTTGAGCTGCCAGCATGTGATTTGTGATAGAGACGAAAGCAGCAGGCCTAAACACGTGTGAGTGTGCCTTGCGGTGGAGAAAACAGTGGGCAAACAGTGGGAAAACAGTGGGAAAACAGTGGGCAAACAGTAGGCAAACAGTGGGAAAACAGTGGGCAAACAGTGTAGCTAAAGAAGAAGACATGGAATATTTAAATTTTTTTTACATAAAATTTGTAGTTGGATTTTTTTTTTAATTCTTTCAAATTAAATTTAAATTACAGTAATTTGTAGAAATAACTAGTCTTGAAATAGCGATGTCCCCGACAATGCACCAACTCGCCCCGGGGCAAACAGTGGGCAAACAGTGGGAAAACAGTGGGCAAACAGTAGGCAAACAGTGGGAAAACAGTGGGAAAACAGTGTAGCTAAAGAAGAAGACATGGAATATTTAAATTTTTTTTACATAAAATTTGTAGTTGGATTTTTTTTTTAATTCTTTCAAATTAAATTTAAACTACAGTAATTTGTAGAAATAACTAGTCTTGAAATAGCGATGTCCCCGACAATGCACCAACTCGCCCCGGGGATGCTTCCTTAACCTTGCTTCAACTTGAAGATCACTGTGAATAGCACCGGTTTGGCTTCGGTGCCTGGGGTTTGCGTTATTTCAAGGTTTCACCGTACACCTCATGTATTATTATATATATATATATACTAATATATATATATATATTTGTTAACGGTGCGATCAATGATAGCCGATACCAAAGATCTTCAGCCGGGGCTACTCCCATTTTTGAACCCAAGAACAATCTGAGGGATCCGATGAATTGGACGCAAGAATGTTAAAGGAACTCGCCCCCCCCCCCTAGTCATTTAAACCAATCAGACAAGATTCCGGAACCCCAAGTAGCTGGATGAGGCTTGTAACAAAGGGATCGTCAAGTAATGAAGGTCTTAGAGAGTATTTCTACTGAGACATTCGATTGAGGGGGAGGAGGGGGGTGGTGTGTGTGTGTTCACCCTTGTTTAAACGGTTCTTACATTTCACCCTTTCTTTTCTCACGATGATTTAAATGGTACGTCTGTGCACTTCAGAGCTAAGCATCCACCATCTACCCCCGCCACGCAATAATTTTTTTTTTTTTAAGTTGATTTTTTTTAAAGCAAGAAATAATGAATCAAACATATTATCTAAAAAAAAAACTGAATCTGAAGCCAAATCATTCGTCTGCCAGCAAGTTATCAACCCTGGTATCTGGTGAACAGCGGCGTTGGCCGTCGTTGGGGGGTCACGCCCTGCGACTTCTTGTAAGGAAACCTCTGGCGTGTGTTGGGTGTTCCTTTCATTCAGCACTGCGCCAGAAGGACAGTCGTAGCCATACAGTTATCAAGATAAACATATCATATGACGTGTGATGGTGGGAGAAAAAAAAAGGGGGGGGGGGGCACATGTTAGTTTCAATGCTCAACTCGCCTTGTCATCACTTCAAAGTTTGGTTCACCGACAGGCCGTACCCCCCCCCGCCCCCAATAGAAACGCCCATGAATATCATATGACTGTAGGTAGCTCTCTGGTAGAGATCCCCCCACCGAAGGGGCCCTAAATATTTGGACAGCCTGATGTGAAGTACGCCCGAGTTGATGGGAATGAGATATAAAGCAATCGTCATCTTTCTCTTATCGCTCTTCTTTTTTTTTTAAATTGCTGTTTTGCTGGCTGCTACACTATTCATTGTCCCGTTCTACAGCCTAACACTAGAATGGCCACATTCACTGACTCCATTCTGAATCTTAGGGGGAAAAAAAGCAAAGCAAAGGTGTTCATGGTGTAGTGAAGGGGTTTCGTCTCAAGGGCGTCGTAACTTCGTTTTCAAAGACTGTATTTCCTGGAGTTAACTTCAGAGGCGTAGCGGGGAGGGGGGCCGGGGGGGACAGATGTCCCCGGAGCGCCAGCTAGTGAGGGGCGCCAAAATGTGCCTTCATATTATTTTATTGATGAAAATTATGGGCTTGAGAGTTGAAAAAAAAAAAGAAAAAGGGGCGCTTTAAAATGGATCTTGTCCCCGGGCGCGAATCTTGTCCCCGTCCCCCCCCACGGGCGCCAAACCCCCTCGCTACGCCTCTGGTTAACTTGGGCATTCTCTCTTTTCCGGTCCTTCTGTGTGTTGTTCGATTTCTTTTAAATTTATATTTAAATAAGGTTTTTGGTTTTTGAAGTTTTTTTTTTGTTTGATTCAAATGTTGGAGATGTATGTTGTCGTTCGTTATGCCACGAAATTGGAAGAACCGCCCCCCCCCCACCTACCCCCCGAGAAAAAAATGGCTTCCTTGATGATGTTCATTTTACCTCTGCTCTCGATGACGTGTGGCAAGAGTGAAGCATCTTGACTTATCTCAATCATCAGGTGTTATCTCCCCTGCATGGACGAGTCATTCTCCAAATATTATCCGAGGAAATTCTCATGATAAAAAAAAAAAAAAAAA
>CAXITT010000019.1:1800219-1813152 GCA_964033795.1 Lymnaea stagnalis
CTGGTCGGTTTCATAACCGGGCCAATTTGTACAAGTGGCTCCCGGACACGTGGGGAGTTTCACGAGCCAGGCTAATCCGCGTCCATTGCTTATCAATGGGGGGGTCCTTGATCCTGGTTTTGACTTTAACGGTTACGAATATGTCGGATCGGGGTCTTGGACGCTGTTCTTCGTGAGCGGCCGTGCAAGAGCGTCCTGCTCAGTCACGCTTCAGCAGATATTAATGTCGGTACAGAGTACAAAGTAAGCGAGGTTCAATCGTGGGTAACGAGTACAAAGTAACCGAGCTTTAATGTAATGATATAGAGTACAAAGTAACCGATGTTTAATTAATGGTACAGAGTACAAAGTAACCGATGTTTAATTAATGGTACAGAGTGCAAAGTAACCGAGGTTTAATTAACGGTACAGAGTACAAAGTTGCCGAGGCTTAATTGACGGCACAGTGTACAAAGTAACCGATGTTTAATTGGCGGCACAGAGTACAAAGTAACCGATGTTTAATTAATGGTACAGAGTGCAAAGTAGCCGAGGTTTAATTAACGGTACAGAGTACAAAGTAGCCGAGGTTAAATTAACGCTACAGAGTACAAAGTAGCCGAGGTTTAATTAACGGTACAGAATACAAAGTAGCCGAGGTTTAATTGACGGCACAGAGTACAAAGTAACCGAGGTTTAAAACCACACAAACTTTAAGAGTTAGTCAGGAAATGAATTGGCCGTGCTGCACACAGGTGGTAGCGCGCACCACGCCCACATCAAAGAGCAAGCTATGCACAGTACACACACACACACACAACCGTAACACATACACACCCGTTTACACGACACACAAACAGTGAAGATGTTTCACAGGGGGGGGGTAGGGGGGAGGGATGTACGCAAACAAAATCTTGACACACAAACTTAGTTTTTTTTGTGTTATTTTATTGTTTTGTGGAGGGTGTGGGGTTAAGGGTTAGGGTTGGGGATAACATAACAGAGCCGACTCGTCTGCGGTAAGGGGGGGGGGGGGCTTTGATGATTGTCTCCCTTGTGTGTGGGGGGGGGGGGTGGCGGGGGAGGAATGATGATTGTGTTTTTGTTGTACTAAAGCTGCTGAATGCACAGGTCGTCTATTCCAAGTGGACAGCACCTGGTGTAGATCATGTGACCTCCTGATGTAGATCGTTTGACCTCCTGGTGCAGATCGCGTGACCTCTTGGAGTAGATCATGTGACCTCCTGATGTAGATCGTGTGACCTCCTGGTGCAGATCGTGTGACCTCCTGGTGTAGATCATGTGACCTCCTGGTGCAGATCGTGTGACCGCCTGGTGTAGATCATGTGACCTCCTGGTGTAAATCGTGTGACCACCTGGTGCAGATCGTGTGACCGCCTGGTGTAGATCATGTGACCTCCTGGTGTAGATCATGTGACCTCCATCCGGGTGTAGATCATGTGACCTAGTGGATCCCATCAGTTTGGATGGTTACCTGCCTATCACCTACCTCCTAATCGCCTAACTCCCTTTAACATACCTTCCTATCACCTACCTCCCTGTCACCTACCTCCCTATCACCTACCTACCAAATCACCTACCTCCCAATCATCTACCTCCCTATTGACTACCTCCCTATCTCATTCATCCATATCACTCCCCCCCTATCACTCACCCCCACCCCCCCCACCCCCAATCACCTACTCATATCCCCAAGCACTCTAGCACCAAGGACCACCTGGGGTGTCACCAACTCGGAGCACGGACTATGAATCAATATGAACTGTTGGTCTTAAAAAGGAACTCTTCTGCTTTTTATATTTCAAAGTTGTTTTTTTTTTTTTTTGTTGCTGCTGTTGTTGCGCAAAATATAATGTATCCATGACTTGATTGTGTCAATATGTGAAATGGCGGCCAGGTTTTGGAAATACGTCATTGCTGCTAACAATAAACATGCCAGTTTGCACAGAAGCACCGTCTCCAGGCTCGGTACCCGTGCAGGGGTGGCCGAGCGGCGGTCTAAACGGACACAATCCAAATAGCTGGTGGCCCGGAGCTCAATCCACACCAAAGCCAACATCGCGAGTACCCCGGGTGGAAGGGACTCGTTAGCCCTGGCGCGTCATTGCTGCTGACTGCTCGGTCATTGCTGCTGACTGCTCGTCATTGCTGCTGACTGCTCGGTCATTGCTGCTGACTGCTCGTCATTGCTGCTGCCTGCTCGTCATTGCTGCTGACTGCTCGTCATTTCTGCTGACTGCTCGTCATTGCTGCTGCCTGCTCGTCATTGGTGCTGACTGCTCGTCGCTGACTGCTCGTCATTGCCGCTAACTGCTCTCCATTGATCCTGACTGCTCGTCACTGACTGCTCGTCGTCTCAAATAATGTGTTCAATTCATAAATACATTTTTTTAAAAATTATCATTATTATTTTTTGTCCGCAGGTGAAGACGAACAACGTGCCGTCTACCCTCATCTGTGACAGACCTGACACCAGCCATGCATCCCGCCAAAGCGACAGACTTCCTGACGTCCGCTCTGATCTGTCTGACGCTCTGTCAGCTGGTCACGTTGACCTCGTGTGCGAGACCTCGCCGCAGCCACGGTCACGGCCACCACACCGGCTACGGCATCCTGGTGGATGCTGGGAGCAGTAGCTCGAAACTTAACATATACAGGTAAATAGTCAGTGGTGGCTCCAGGAGAAATCCTCTACATTCTACACCAACCCCCTTCATTATTTAAGAAGGCTCATGAAATTTTGAAAATTATTAAAATGCGTTTAAATTTATTATTTTTTTTTTATAATTGAAGCAATCTATATCGAAATTTGTGACATTTTTTTCTTTGTTCTGGAACTATCAGAGTGTCTTCTTGTCCTATTTATAACTATTGCAACCTTTCTTCTCATACTGACATCACCGTTACTGTTATAACTCGTCAAAAACTGAGCGCAGATGCGTAACTGGGTTTTTTTTACGCCCTTGGCAAATTTATATTTGGCGCCCTTGATAAATTGACAAGTTTCAGCTTTGCGGCGCCCTTTTAAACTGGCGCGGGCCGGCGCCCTTGGCAACTTCCCCCAAATGCCAAGCCGTTGTTACGCCACTGCCTGAGCGGATATACCGCAGTGAATATCAGGGGAACTAATAATGTATCCCTCAAAACTGTTAAAATACGAAGTCCAAGACATCACATATTACTTATTTATTTTTATATGAGGCTACGCAGAGTAAGGTTCACATGTGATGAATAACAGAAGTGTGATTTAATCCAGTTCAGTCATTCAAACATCCAATTCTTTTTTTAGAAAATAAGATGGGACTTAATCTTCCAAACTGCTTCTTCGTTCCATACAAAATGGCTGCCCTAAGTAGTTCCTCGCCCTCTATATGTGTATCCATGTATCCCAACGCTGACGCGAAATATTGCTTTTTGACTCAGCTGCAAATTAGCATCCGACTAGCATTATGTCACACACTGTCAGCCCTATAACATGGATTTAAAAAGCTCGATAAATCCGACCCATCTTTTTTTGTGGTTCTCCCATAACAGGTGGGACCCTCCGACGCCCCACAAACACGTGCCCAACATTACGCTGCTCTCCTCTGAGCGCATCAAGCCGGGGCTGGACCACTTCGTCAATGACCAGCGAAATCGCAGCGCGTACCTGGAGGGCATCCTGGCCAGGGCCAAGAAACGTATACCCCAAGCGGATCACGCCAAGACGCCAATTTTTCTTATGGCCACAGCAGGTAAAGTAAAAGCTTTTTGGTTTGGCTTCATATTTGAGGGCCCCACGATCAATTTATTTATTTTTTTTTAAGTTTTTGGCTGCTGGTTTGAATTCAGAGTATTCAGAATTCAATGCCTTCTCTTATGATGAGCTGCCGTCCAGGGCTGACGAGTCCCTTCCACCCGGGGGGGGGGAGGGGACTCGCGTAGTTGGCTTTGGTGTGGATTGAGCTCCGGGCCCCCAGCTAATCAGAATTCAATGCCTTCTCTTATGAGGGGCTGCCGGCCAGGGCTGACGAGTCCCTTCCACCCGGGGGGGGGGGGGACTCGCGTAGTTGGCTTTGGTGTGGATTGAGCTCCGGGCCCCCAGCTATGAGGATTGTGTCCGTTTTGACCGCTCGGCCACCCTGCACGGGTACAGAGCCTGGAGACGGTGCTTCAGTGCAAACTGGCATGGTTATTTGTTGGTGGAGTTCTGGATTTGCGTTTATGGGGTCCACCATTGTGTTGGTGGCAATGCTGGCATGAAATGATTAGTGCTCTTAGTGTATATTGTGGGTATTGGGGGGGTGGGGGGTGGGGGAGTATTGTTAAGTCTAATGATGATATTGATGAAAGTGAATGGTATTGATGTTTTAAACGACAGTGTCGATGGGTTTATGGTAATGATGAGATTGATAATAGTGAGGTTTTTAGTATTATTGGTGATATACTAATGAGTATATGGATGATATTGATAATATGGATAATATGGATGATATGGATGATATGGATGATGCTGATGGTGTGGATGATAGTGATGGTATGGATGATATTGATGGTATGGATGATATTGATGGTATGGATGATATTGATGGTATGGGTGATATTGATGGTATGGATGATATTGATGGTATGGATGGTATGGATGATATTGATGGTATGGATGGTATTGATGGTATGGATGATATTGATGGCATGGATGATATTGATGGTATCGATGATATTGATGGTATGGATGATATTGATGGTGTGGATGATATTGATGGTATGGATGATATTGATGGTATGGATGATATTGATGGTATGTATGATATTGATGATATGGATGATATTGATGGTACGGATTGATGCTGATGATCGCGTTGATGTTACCCCTGCAGGCGTCCGTAAGCTGACCGCCAGTGACGCCACGAGACTCCTGGACGGCGTGAGGTCAGTGCTGGCCAACACGACGGCCAGTCCCTTTCTCTACTCCCCCTCCCGTGTCAACGTGCTGTCTGGTGAGGAGGAGGGGGTCTACTCCTGGATAGCTGCCAACTACCTCCTCGGGTTCTTTGACAAAGAGAAGTATGAGACTTGTAATAGCTAGCATCGGTTGAGGTTTTCTCTGAGGTGTTGAATTTGTCCCCATGTTTTTAGATGTGGTGAAGATTTTTTTGGTGTGTGTGTATGTGAAAGGGGGGGGGGGAGTCTTGTTAAACTTGTAAATTTATTTTCTGTTCTTGTTGTTTGTTTGTTTTTAATGGACCATTGTTTACATTACATTACGAATGTTCGCAATTTTAAAATTTAAACACAATTTCTTTTAAACGGTATGTCACAGTATAACTTTGTGTGTACTATTTTGATGTTGGGTGGAATCAATTGAGAGGCAAACACTGTATAGCTAGAACGGAGGCTTTCTTCCCCCCCCCCCCCCCCGAGGTCAGAATAGCCGCTTCGTTTTGAAAATGTAAAATTGACTACCTTCAAATTTAATGAGAGAAACAAAGAATGGGGGAACATCTGGAGAAAATGGTTGCAACTAACAACAACAACAACAACAACAACAACAACAACAACAACATAGTTTGTTGCTTCCTTTGTTTTCAGGGCTCTCACCATTCTTTGTTGCACTTATTTCCTTTTAACTTGCCTGATTTCAGCCCACCCTCCTACCCCCCACCCCCCATCCTTTATATTTATCTTCGTTCGAAGGAAACTGGAATTCGCAACAAAACAAAACAAAAAAAAAATGATTTGACTAATATTAACATGGGACAACCCTCCCCCAACCACCCTTCTCCTCCCTCCTTGTTATATTTTGGTGATGAGAAAATATAAGAGACTTAAAACAGGTCTCCGGCATTTAGATTTCCATTGTTTGAACATCGCGGAAGCCTAGCCACACACGCCAATCATAAAGTAGTTGATAGGGAAACTCCGATTTATTACTATAGTCCTTAACTTTAACTCATCGATTAACTAGAAAAAAAAAAATGAAAAAAATAAGAAGACAGTGTCAAGTCCAGGCTTTTCAGTTAATCTCTCTCTCTCTCTCCCTCTCTCTCTCCACTTTCAGCCCAATCAACAAGTCGACAGGCGTCCTCGAGATGGGAGGGGGCTCCACGCAGATCACCTTCATACCGACCGAGCCCCTTTACGCGGGCGAGTTTCAGGTACCGGTACTCACTCACTAACCTGTGGTCTAGGCCAGCGGTCGGCGAATCGCGGCTCTTTAGCGACCTGAGTGCGGCTCGGCCCGGCCGGCCGGCCACAAATCGGGCTTGACGCCGAGAAAACATGGTTCTTGACAGGCTCTTGAAAATAAATTTGGCTCTCGAACATTTTTTAAATCCTCCTGCCGCTGATTTATGGCTCATTAGACTAATGAGCTGGCCGACCACTGGTCTATGTTTAAAGCTTGTGTCGAATTTGTGTTTTTACAGTAATTTGAGTCCCATAAGCCAGTGTGGGGTGGGAGGTGGGGGGCGGGGGCGCTCTCTCAATCTTTTTGCAGCGCGGCACACCACTCTCGATTTCAAAACATATTTCCCTCCACATAACTCCCCCACCCCCTAATAAAAAATTAAAATTGATATGATTTCCTAGATTTTCCCGCCACTTCCTGACACTGCCCCGTGCACTCCCGTGTTCTGTGGTGCGCCCATAGTGAAGCTGTTAGAATGCACCTTAATGGGAAGGCGGGGGTTATGCGGTAACTTTGGTAACAGCGAGCTCCTACTTACACATTGCCCTGCCTTCACCGTCCCAACGTAAGACCCAAATCTGCATCTTTCTAGTGTTTCATTGAGACATGTATGGTCGGGGTCAAAGGCATACACCCTTATCGGGCGCCACAACCGGAACGAATTAATATGTACAGATGGGGAAGGTGGGGGGGGGGCAGCGTCAGATCTGACCCTGGGCGACATGGATGCCCTGCTCCCTTCCCGGTAGCCTGAAACCCTCCCACCACTTTGGGGGGGGGGGGGGGGGATGCTTTTTTTAAGACGGGCCTGGTTTTAAATCCATATCCATTAAATTTTATTTTAGGATTTTTTTTTAATTTTAAAATTGTATTAAAATATAAGGATATTGCTCGTCTCCTCTTATGTTCAAATAATCTCACTAGAATTGTAATTAAAATATTATTGATTTAATAATGTGTGGCTTTCCGGGGGGCGGGGGGGGGGTGTCGGGTTTTTTTTGTTTTTTTTGGTCTTGTTTTAATTATAATTCAGATTGTTTTTAAATAATTCACACGTGAAATCCATGTTAACGTGAGGCTGGTAGCAACTTACAACGGCTTATCCTACATATTCAATACAGTTCTCCTTACATACGCAACTGCATATAGTGCTACATGTCTTTTCTTTCATAGCATCCCCCGCTCGCTGCGGGCACCCATTGTATTACATTTACTGTGTATGCGTCTGTATGCGTGTAAGTGTGGGTATGCGTGTGTAAGTGTGTGCGTGTTCTGTGCATGAATGTGCGTGTGCGTGTGTTCTGCTGCACTGCCATGTTGTGTGTATGAATGTATGTGTGTTCTCAAAGTTCAGTTCTGCACTGCCATGTTGTGTGTATGAATGTATGTGTGTTCTCCACGTCGACTGCTGCACTGCCATGTTGTGTGTATGAATGTATGTGTGTTCTCCACGTCGACTGCTGCATTGCCATGTTGTGTGTATGAATGTATGTGTGTTCTCCACGTCGACTGCTGCACTGCCTTGTTGTGTGTATGAATGCACCTGTGCTCTCCACGTCGTCTGCTGCATTTCCATGTTGCAGGTAACAGTCGCGGGGATACAGTACCAGCTGTACGTCCAGAGTTACCTGCAGTACGGCGCCAACGAGATCAAGCTCAAAGTGGCTCAACAGTTGCTCAACCGGAAGCCTGGCGTCAAAGAGGTGGACAACCCTTGCGTGCTAACAGGTGCCGTGAGTTACTGAACACGGGAGTCCTGGGGTTAATGACAAGGAGAAAAGAGGGGGTGTCGGAGGAGGCTAAATATGGGATTGCTGGGGTTAATGACCAAGGAGAAGGGGGTGTGTTAGAGGGGGCTAAATATGGGATTGATGGGTTAATAACAAGGAGAAAGTTATATGTTAGAGGAGGCTAATGGAAAATAATTATTACAAATCCGGCTCAAATCATAAGACTGTCACGGCTTACTACAAAGGAAGGTCATGTGATTATTTGATTATCTCTGCGGGGTGACAAGACAGCTCATGTAATTAGCACTTGATTATGTCTGCAGGTGAACAAGAAAAATCATGTAGTGACCATGTTATCATGTCTTAATGTGTCAAGGAAGGTCACCTAGTTATCATTTGACTATCTCAGCAGGGGACAAGAATTTACGTAGTTATCATTTGACTATCTCAGCAGGGGACAAGAATTTACGTAGTTAGTTATCATTTGACTATCTCTGCAGGTGGCAAGAATGTACGTAGTTATCATTTGACTATCTCTGCAGGTGGCAAGAATTTACGTAGTTATCATTTGACTATCTCTGCAGGTGACAAGGACAAGGTCAAACTCGAGGACGGCATCACTTACTCAATGAAGGGAACAGGCTCGCCCTCCGAGTGCCAAGAAATCCTGAAAACGATCCTCAAACCGTGGACCGGCATGGATTGTCAGCCCAAGCCGTGTGCCATAGGTTAGCAGTCTTGGGAATGGCTCGCCCCACTGACAAAACTCTGCTGGCCAGCGCGTGCTGCTTACACTCCACGATATAATTCCTGCCATAGTCTCCGATCGCATATTTCCTAATAACCTTTACCGTGTAACTCCGTGATATGAAGACGCGCACGCACGAACAGAGCCTAAAAGACACTTCCAATTTGATATTAAATGTAGATTACGGTGTCGTTCTCTAAATTCCGGGGTGAAAGACACAATAGAAACATTATATCAGAAGCGAAAATCCTACAAACATCCAAAAATAAAAAAATCTCAACACCAAAAAATATCCGAAACAAAAATCTCAACAAAAAAATCCGAAAAAAAAAAAATTCCAACCGCAAAACCATCCGAAACAAAAATGTTCACACACAAAAACAAAATCAGATACCATAATGTCAATTAAACATGGGTCTCATTAAAAACCTATTACTAAATTAGAAATTGGTGATGCTTTTATCCCAACCCTCAGTTAAAGTGTATTATATATAGTTATGATGAGATTAATATATACCAGTTGATATTATGTCCAAGGTTTTAATTATGATGCCATTGCATCTGCTGTCGTTGTTTTTTTTTTAAAAATGAACAAAATAACCCGAATGTATCTTGACCACCAGGTCCAGTCTACCAGCCCAGTGTCAGCGGTAAGAAGTTCTTTGCGACCCAAGCGTACACTTACGCACCTAAAAACTTGCAGGCGCTACCCAAAGATGGGGTGTTGAACATTGATAGACTGGAGCAAGCAGCTTTCAAACATTGCAACAAGGTAATTTGAACATTGATGGACTCGAGAAGTAGCTTTCAAACATGGTAACAAGGTAATTTGAACATTGATGGACTCAGAGACGTAGCTTTCAAACATTGCAACAAGGTAATTTGAACATTGATGGACTCACAGACGTAGCTTTCAAACATTGCAACAAGGTAATTTGAACATTTATGGACTCGGAGAAGTAGCTTTCAAACATTGCAACAAGGTAATTTGAACATTGATGGACTCGGAGAAGTAGCTTTCAAACATTGCAACAAGGTAATTTGAACATTGATGGACTCGGAGAAGTAGCTTTCAAACATTGCAACAAGGTAATTTGAACATTGATGGACTCACAGCCGTAGCTTTCAAACATTGCAACAAGGTAATTTGAACATTGATGGACTCACAGCCGTAGCTTTCAAACATTGCAACAAGGTAATTTGAACATTGATGGACTCACAGCCGTAGCTTTCAAACACTGTTACCTAAACAATGCCAGGGGACTCACACTAAGTTGTTGTTTTTTTTTTTTTAACTTGACTTTATATCCTATGGGAGCGATGCTGAGGAAAAAAAATTAGTCATTTATTTAAATGTTTAAGGATGATTTCACAATGAAAAAGTGAATCCTCTGTGCAAGAGTCTTCAGAAAGTTTTTACCCCCTTCTTGTGTGTGTGTGTGTGGGTGTGGGGGGTGGGGGTTGTTGCTGATTCTGTTTATTAAACCTATGATGGCTTAAAGCAAGGGCCGACAAAAAAAAAATTTGTTTGACGAGAGTAGGTTAGAAAATATCGTCTGAGCCTCAAGGGGTCAGTCAAATCGATATCACCAATGTCAAGGTAGCTGATATGTAATGATCGTAGTAGATATCAAAACATTTTATTATGATAAAATAAAATTCATATAAAACACCATTTTTCGTGGTCAAAATGCAACACGTAGCAAAAGAATGTGTGTGTGATTCGTAGATAGATTAAATTGACTTCATTGAGATTACAAACTAAACAAATGTATTAGACAAACAAAATAAATCGCATTTATTGAATTGCACAATTGCCTTGTCACATCAGTGAGATTGATGAGATGCTTCTTTTCTGAGATCATGCCATCATTAAGTTGCGACTCAAAGTTATTACCGTACTTCTCATCATAAAAAATTGTGTGCAAAGTGATGATCGAATAATGCCGCATCTTTAACTAGATTGAAAAGATGTTCATTTTTAACAATGTCTTCTCCCCACTAGTAGGAAGAGGGTCGCACCATAGACAGTAAGAATCAAAGCTGTTAACTTATTAAATTGATTGCAAGGGACCCACTTAAAGAAGTAGATCAGTGGTTGTTGTTGTTGTTTGTTTTTCCTTTGTATCAGTTTTACATTATATCAATTTACAACATAATAACATTGGTTTTGAATTATTGAAAACAAAATTTGTTTGCACTGGCACCCAAATCGGAAATATGGTCAGAAAGCACGTCTTGTGGAAAGTTAGTAGGAAATCTATAAATGAATAACGCTATTATTAATTTAACTGAATAAACTGCTGACGGGCCGGATGAACAAACCGAGCCCGCGGGCCGACATTTGATGACCCCCCCTCCCCCCACCTTTCCCGGCTTGAAGCATTCAAAGTCGCTGTGTCAACTTCTCTTCCTTCCAGAGTATGAACGAAATAGCGTCAAACAAGACAGAGTACGCCTCTGATGATTGCCTGATGGCGCTGTACATTCCCACGCTGTTGACCTTGTCCTACGGCTTCAGCCGTAACACCAGCAGCATCAAGATGACGTCAAGCATCGCGAATCAATCCATAGGTAGGCTTTGAGGGTCGAGGGGGGGAGGGGCAGTGTAAACGTTGCTAGAAATAGGCTATAGCGTAACGTAACGTTGTCAATTAAGTTGTGTGTGTGTGTGTTCTTTCCTTGAGTACTGAGATCATATTTTTTTTTTTTTTTTTACATAATAGAGCAGCTTAAAGGCACTTCTTAATTATGCATCCAATTTTTTTTTTTTTCCATTGCAGATTGGACATTAGGGGCGATGTTAGTGGAACTCTCCAACACCTTCGACAGGGACAAAGCCGCGTACGGAGTGACGTGCAGGCCCGCGACAGCAGCAGGCGGGAAGGGTGTAGATATGGCCTCCAGGGAAAACTCATCTGCCAAGCCATTGCAGGCCTTCTCGTCCGTTTTAGCGTTGTCAATAAGTTTTGTCGTGGTTTTCATCTGTTAGCTGTTCAATCGCCCGTCGTTTAAAAAAAAAAAAAGAAATATGTCAAAATTAAACATATGAGAAACTCAGCCTTTTTTATTGGAACCAAGATTTATGACGTCAGTTTGATCGTGTCGGGTTAAAGAAAAGGCACGGCTGTGCTAGCTGTCAGAATGCCGTGACGCGGTCAGTATGACCAGTGACTATGACCAGTGAGTAGGACCAGTGAGTAGGACCAGTCAGTGTGATCAGTGAGTAGGACCAGTCAGAATGATCAGTGAGTAGGACCAGTCAGAATAACCAGTCAGTGTGACCAGTGAGTAGGACCAGTCAGTATGACCAGTGAGTAAGACCAGTCAGAATGACCAGTGAGGATGACCAGTCAGTATGTAGGGGGTTAAAACATATATAATAAAAAAAATGTATATACGGTAGTACCGAAAGATTGCATCAAGCAGATGGTGAGATCACGGAATGCGTCCATGAAATGAAAATGAGACAGTGAATTAAAGTTAACTAATCAGTTGCGTAATGAGGCAGTTAACTACAGTTAGCTAATCAGTGGCGTAATGAGGCAGCTAAAGTTAACTAAAGTTAGCTAATCAGTGGCATAATGAGGCAGCTAAAGTTAACTAAAGTTAGCTAATCAGTGGCGTAATGAGGCAGTTAACTAAAGTTAGCTAATCAGTGGCGTAATGAGGCAGTTAACTACAGTTAGCTAATCAGTGGCGTAATGAGGCAGCTAAAGTTAACTAAAGTTAGCTAATCAGTGGCGTAAATAGGCAGTTAACTAAAGTTAGCTAATCAGTGGCGTAATGAGGCAGTTAAAGTTAACTAAAGTTAGGTAATCAGTGGCGTAATGAGGCAGTTAACTAAAGTTAGCTAATCAGTGGCGTAATGAGGCAGTTAAAGTTAACTAAAGTTAGCTAATCAGTGGCGTAATGAGGCAGTTAACTAATGTTAGCTAATCAGTGGCGTAATGAGGCAGTTAAAGTTAACTAAAGTTAGCTAATCAGTGGCGTAATGAGGCATTTTACTAAAGTTAGCTAATAAGTGGCGTAATGAGGCAGTTAACTACAGTTAGCTAATCAGTGGCGTAATGAGGCAGCTAAAGTTAACTAAAGTTAGCTAATCAGTGGCGTAATGAGGCAGCTAAAGTTAACTAAAGTTAGCTAATCAGTGGCGTAATGAGGCAGTTAACTAAAGTTAGCTAATCAGTGGCGTAATGAGGCAGTTAAAGTTAACTAAAGTTAGCTAATCAGTGGCGTAATGAGGCAGTTAACTAAAGTTAGCTAATCAGTGGCGTAATGAGGCAGTT
>CAXITT010000019.1:1813474-1827591 GCA_964033795.1 Lymnaea stagnalis
GGGCGGGATTTTGAGCCTCCAGGAGGGTTTTTCGTGGAAGGGGGCGGCAAAAATCTCCCCCCCCCCCCCGGACGGCACTAACTCTGACTACTCCACTGGGTTGTATATACTCTTTAGAGCAGCGGTTCTCAACCTGTGGGTCGCGATTCTTACACAGGGTTGCCTAAGACCATCGGAAAATACATATCTATGAAGTATGAACGACAATAATTTTATGGTGGTGGGTCACCACAACATGAGGAACGCTATTAAAGGGTCGCGGCATTGGAAAGGTTGATAACCACTGCTTTAGAGGTTCTTTTTTTTTTTTATTCTCATGTTCCATGAAGCCACAGACATGCAGATTGTGAGAAATAATTTTAGGCATAATGAGAGAGTTAAGAGGGATTCTAGGACTAGGAGGTCCCATTTCAGTTATGAATTTGAAAACGTCAAAATTTATAAGAAACTTTTTGGCTACTTCGCCTGTGCCGGAGACCCTTGAATCTTGGGCAAACAAGAGTGTAGATACATATATATATTATACATATATATATATATATATATATGTATAATTCAAATGCAACAGTAAATGTAAAGCAATACATAAAGGAATTGATATACGAGTTGCTTTTTCATCTTTTTATCTGACTTGAACGCCGCTTAAGCATGACCCTCTGCAGGGGCGTAGCTAGGAGTGTTTGGCGCCCGGGGACAAGATTCATTTTAAAGAGCCTCCCTTTCTTTTTTTTTTTTTTTCAACTCTCAAACCCATTCTTTTCATCAATAAAATAATGTCAAAGCACATTTTGGCGCCCAGGGACATTTTTCTACACCTGCCCCCTCCCCCCCCTTTCGCTACCCCTCTGACCCTCTACGAGTGCCACAAATTTTAATTTTTTTTTTTCAACTCTCAAACCCATTCTTTTCATCAATAAAATAATGTCAAAGCACATTTTGGCGCCCAGGGACATCTTTCTACACCTGCCCCCTCCCCCCTCTTTAGCTACGCCTCTGACCCTCTAAGAGTGTCACAAATTTTAAAGCTAGGTGACTGAACTTATGGGAAAACGCATATGATGCTTTGGTGGCTACATGTTTTTTGTTGTTGTTTTTTTTTTTTTGGGGGGGGGGGTGGGTGGGGGGTTTGGTTCCGGTGGCAATGCGTCTGGTGGCATACTGTCCTGCTTTTGTAATTTAACTTAGAAATGTTATGAACCCGACTCATGCGAGGTTAGTCCTATTTGCAATTATTCGTTGTCACCAAGGGTTATCGACCGTCCAGTAAATTTTACAGTCTGAACAATTATTTTCGTCTTTAAAAAAATGTGTGTGTCCGTCAGAGCGTTAGGATGTCCGGTAAAAAAATGTGTGTGTCCGTCAGAGCGTTAGGATGTCCGGTAAAAAAAAAATGAGATGTAGCGCACGCACATAAAAATGGTTTCAGCTTTGTTTAAATTTTAATACTACTCATAATGGTGAGAATGTCATACACTACGCAGTGGTCGGCAAACTCATTAGTCAAAAGAGCCACACAAAAAATCAGCAGCAGGGCGATTTTTAAAAAAAAAACTTTGGAGAGCCAAATTTCCTTTCAAGTACCTGTCAAGAACCATGTTTTTAGGAGTCAAAACCGATTTGTGGCCGACTGGCCGAGCCGCACTCGGGTCGCCGAAGAGCCGCATGCGGCTGGCGAGCCGCGAATTGCCGACCGCTGCGGCTAACGCTTCAAAAAACAGCCCACCAGAGCGTCGGCTGAGTTTTTTTCACGAGATCAGGGGCGTAACTTAACTTTGCGACAGCCAAAACGTGAATCAAATCAGCGGCGCCTCCCTTTAGAGAACCATAAGCAATACACTCTTTATGTTGACTCCCTCTACAAGCGATTATGTATACATGATATGGTTAAGAATGACTCGGTGTCGATCCTGGGGTGGAGGTCTGGAGGAGTGTGGGGGGGGGGGGACACCATAAGTGAACCGCATCAGGTGACACCAGCCCCAGTGACGCCTCGGGTAATAAGGAAGACACTTCGTCTTTCTTCAAGTTTGGCCCACATTACCAACGGTTTTAAAGTTAAAATTGTTTCTTTGGTTAACGTTAAGCGACCCATTGCAAAACTAGTTTAGGTTGGCTTTGGAGGATTTCAAAGAGATCACAGAAACATGAGCAGCACATGAATATTATTGTTTTTTTAAACAAGACTCATTTCCATGATATTTGGTGCCCTAAAGTAAGAACAATCAAATCTACGTTTCTCGGCAGCTAAAAATAGTTGCAATGACCTAGATATTTCGAGACAGCCTGCTCTTTGCAGATTTCACGCAGACCACCAGAGGTGACCGTTAGCGAGTGGATGCGACTCGGGCAGACCTACAAACGCTGTTTGTAGTGTCTGAAATATCTCACCAGAGACCACCTCTCTGTTGGTTACGTTCTCACTGGGGACACACTCTTTTGGTTACAATTTCACTGGGGACACACTCTGTTGGTTACATTCTAACTGGAACACACTTTCTGTTGGTTACATTCTTACTAGGACACACTCTCTGTTGGTTATATTAAAGTTTTAATTATCTCTTTCTCGCATACATTTTTCGGCCAACTGAAGGGTTTTTTTTACGTTCATAGTATGGGGCAGCAGAAAGTTCGGCCCGCCATGGGTGGAATTAACTCTTACCGGTCCGCACTGAGAAAATTCACCGTAGCTCTTCATCCGGGTCTCACAATGTAGTTCTACTGAAGGAGATTATCAAGTCTTGTTATATTACTGTGTAAATATAACGTGACATAGAGTAAACAAATGGATTTTTTTTAAGCATAAAATGTACCTACTACATGCCATTATCATTATATCATCCTACATCAACTTTCAATCATCTTATTTCAACTTTTTATCATTATTTTTATATCACAATGTATCTTATTTGATCGAAACGTATGGCTTCATTATATCAACATGATATCTCCTTTTTTGGGATGTTGCCTTAATATTTATGCCATGCTTGTAATTATTTGACGCGACAACTTTGCTGGAAGTAAATGGAACATTTATAAAACTCATGTATTAGTCATCCATCACCATAAGTTATGTTTTTTGTGTGTCCGGAAATTTGAGCGAAATAAATTTTTTCGAACGATTTATTGCTCGACAGTAATTTGTTCAAATGGAAGTTTGTTAAAAACTTAAGTTTTGTTTGTGATGAAGTTTGTTCAACAGAGATTTATTTTTAAAATGTATTGCATTTCATTTATTTATCGTAAAGATGTTTTATGAGTAAGGTGCGACCGAGAAATGGTAAAAAATGTTAATTTTAAATCAAATTTATTTATTTTTATTTTTCATTCCGAACAAACTTCCCGTCGAACTATTTTCCGTCCCAAAAATTATTTCGTAAAAATTTCCGGTACCCTTAATCTTACTTTATGTTTTTTCTGCATCGTCCTTTAATAAGTCCTTAAAAAGTCTGTACGACTTTTAGGATAACTGCCCTGTCTGACAAGACTGTTGTAAAAAATCTTGAATAATTTCTCTACAGAATTTCTTTACGACAGCTCACGAGTGCCCACCTTGTCGGGCACTTTGGGCTCTCAAATTTTGACCATCCGTTTAATTCCATTAAACTTGTTTCAGAAATATTGTTTCATTATTTTAATTTGTTTGCTCTCATGCGTGTTAATGTTTTTGACAATTATTATTATGCCTTTTTAACTGTCACCCACCCAATTCCTATTTTTAGATACACTATCTCTGCTCGTGGACTCAGTAGGGGCCTTCTTTATTTTTTTTCAACATGGACTTAATTCAGTAACTTGTTTAAAATTTTCGTTTTTTCCCAAAATTTAAAAAAAAAATCCACAAAATATTTATATCCTACAGCGCAGCATTGATTTTACTTTTTACACATTTGCGATAGTCATAACATCGTCAAGTGTTCTATGTTTGTGTGTTCATCCCAAAGTGTTGTAGCCTACATATGTGCTGATCAGAACATCACCAAGTGTTATATGTTTGTGTGTTCCTCCCAAAGTGTTGTACACATGTACTACCGATCTTTATCATTGTTTAATGTCTCAAAGCCACTATGTCTCTTTGTATGGATTGAAATTTTTTACATTAATGAATGTCTCAAAGCCACTATGTTTCTTTCTATGGATTGAAATCTTAATCATTAATGAATGTCTCAAAGCCATTGTCCCTTTGTATGGATTGAAATCTTAATCATTAATGAATGTCTCAAAGCCATTGTCCCTTTGTATGGATTGAAATCTTAATCATTAATGAATGTCTCAAAGCCATTATGTCCCTTTGTATGGATTGAAATGCCTTCATACAAAATTTACTGTGAAATATGAATTCATAAGTTTGTTTAAGTACTTATTATTATGATTTAAAAAAATACATCATTGGAAAAATGTCATCTAGTTTGATCAAATTGATGATGTGTCCAACCAATACCTTCAACTAATTAGCAATGTATCAACGGAGAAATGTACTTTTGTGATGAATTTAACAATGGTCACTATTTTGAAATGATCGGAAAACAGCCAAGCTCAACTCAGCTTTTGTAGCAATCCTGTGACTCTAGCTGGGTAACAAAACTGTCTCTACACTGTGACCCTAGAAGTGTAACAACCCTGTGTCTCGCACTTTGTTGTCTAGCCAAAAGGCTGAACGAAAAGGCAAATACAGGAAAGACAAAAAAAAAATGTCCTTATCACTGAATATTAATATGGGGCCATCCTTATAGTACAAACCAAAAACACTAGATCGCTTTACTAAGGCCTGCAAAAACTACAGCTGCACCATCAATACAAAAAAAAAAAAAAAACACAACGGATTGTTGCACCAGCCAGCTCCAGGGAAAACATACAAAGAACCTAAAAATGTCAGTGAACGGACAGATAAAAAACAAAAAAAAAATGTCCTTATCACTGAATATTAATATGGGGCCATCCTTAAAGTACAAACCAAAAACACTAGATCGCTTTACAAAGGCCTGCAAAAACTACAGCTGCACCATCAAAACAAAAAAAAAAAAAAAAAACACAACGGATTGTTGCACCAGCCAGCTCCAGGGAAAACATACAAAGAACCTAAAAATGTCAGTGAACGGACAGATTCTCTCTCCAAGCAGTAAAAAAATTCACAAAATGAATATTAAATAAATTGTATAAAATGAGAAAAACTTAAAAGCAGGTTTAAAATATTAAATTTGTTTAATTTAAAACAAAAGTGACCATGGGTAAAAGAGGTGCAGACCAGGACACGTAGATGGACATTGTTGCTAAGAAGTACAAATTCACAGTCAACAGAAATCTGCCAGCTACAGAAAAGTTTTAAAGGATGCCTGATCAAATATGTGGCATTTCAAAAGCCAGGTTTTAATTCTAAGTAAGGGCCCACATTGCTTTAAAGACAACCAAGCCATAGACGTGTAAACAAAAAAAATCTTCAAATCATCAACTTTTTAAAGAGACTCAGTAAAATTCTGCGTTGACAGCAAATATTAAGCAAATATTACACAAGATTAGCAAAATTGAATGAAAGCAATTTTATTATACTTCTACCACAAAGTTTTGTTATAATAGAATAATGTGTACTGCTTTCGTACAGTTGAAACGTGACTTGGAAATGATTTGCGCTAAAAAGTGGGATTGCATTTGTCCAATTATTTATTGATTTTCAAAATTAAAATTCAAAATTGCAATAGTAGTTTCAGAGAGTTAACTCTGCCGTGACATCAAGTAAAACTCTTACACTCTGTAAAATGTGGCAGATCTCTGGGTTTATTTAACTGGTTGACCAAATAATTTATATCAGACAAGTCAGCACATGGCTCACCCCATGGAACATTTAGAGCCATCAAATACCATACTGAACGTCAATGTTGCCGAATTTATTTTCTTTCATTGCCAGGAGCATAAAAAGGTGGCTTGTCTAAACACCTGGTTTACTCAGCAAACACACAGCAAGTTGACTTGAAAAGTGTGTCCACATCCAATGTACAAAAAGACAGCAACATTAGATCAGATCAGCAACTGAAATTATGGATAAGACAATGTTTAGCGAGTAACTTTTCAAGAATTCATCTGCATTGCTAAAATAAATCTTTCCTAAGGTCATACAAATATTGCCGAACCTCAACTTACGTTCTCTGCCACAACTTCTTTTTTAAATAGGAAAATAGCTACATAATAATTAGCTGGACCTTGTCAAGTTTACGTGTAAGTAGGGGAGATAAGTGTGCCTACCATTCATGGGCATTTCATCAATTTGTGTCGCGTAGTACTGTTCAATATCTCGGAGAATTCTGATGTCATCATTTTTCACAAAGTTGATGGCAACACCCTTGCGTCCAAAACGACCTGAGCGGCCAATTCTGTCAGTATAGTATACAATATCAAATTAATGGAGTTTTGTAACAACATTAACAGAAATTAATTAGACAACATAACATATTACTAGACCATCCTTCCTCCCCAACAAACACACATGAACTGTATTAAACTGTAATTTTAGTTAACCCACAAACTGTGGCATAGATCATTCCATAGTGTGGAAGCTTTTCAGAGCTTTTTAAGTGCCTTTTGAAATAGCATTAAATGACATAAAAATATTGATACAAGAAAGTATATATTTTTAGAAAGGTAAAAGAATGGGGATAAAGTTGGCTATATTACCCACCCCATAAAAAAAATAATTTGTTCAGTGTTCTATACCTTGGAGTGCTCCAGGAAAAAAAAGTCAACAAAATGTCCTGCTTTCAAGTACTCATAACATTATTAATTTTTATAGTTTCCATTAAAATTCTTATAGAAATATGGTAGACAATTCATTTATCTTTCAGAAAATGTATAGTTTTCTAAGATTTCGATTACAAATAAACCCCTGAAAGCAATTTTAGGTCATTTATTATCACAAAAAAAAAGAAACTGGAACCACAGCTAAAACTAAGAATAACTTACAAAATCTCTGGCACAAAAGATATTATTGACAAGTTAACATTTAAAAATGAACTGTAGAACTGATTTGGGTTGTGTAACTATAAAATTTATGAGTTCTGATCTATAATCTGCAGCTTCTGGGACTAAAATTCAGCCAGTCCTTGCCCTACCTCTGTGCCTGGCTCGAAGCCTAACAGTAGGTCTACTTTAGGATCACTAGGACTAGTATCAGATTCATTAGAAGAAGAATCCGAACTGAGATCGTCATGGGGAATGTTAAAATCATCAGTAGCAATGAAATCCTCTCCTTAAAAGCTTTCAAAAATATTTCTATTAGTTATTGTACTGGCGGCCCAGTCATAGCTTCATCCATTTAGAATTAAAAATTAACAGTGATATAAAACTCTGATTAAAAAGTACTGATTGGAAAGTTATCAGCAAACAGCTGGTCCCGGAAGATAATTTAATTATTAATATAAGGAAGTGGCTATAATTCCGGTTAAGTATTGGATTGGAAGTTGCTATCTGATCATGTTTTTATATCGCCCGATTTTCTTTTCAGCCACCACAGTGCAGATTGAAAACATTGGCCGACCACAGTTAAAACTGGGACATCTTCATTTTATTAATTGACAGCATTATTTTGCAATTCTTTATGCTTTTAGATAATATCAAACAATTTCATCATTTTCAATTCTAGTTGGCGGGAACTAAGCATAAATAACTGTCACAATAAAAAATCTGGCATTTACACTTTCTTAAGGCCCATTAAACTTTGCCCATAAAATAGAAACTAACTGTAATTAACAAAAAATGGTCCTTACTTTGAGAATAAGATTTAGAAGCAGCCTTTTTTCAAGAAAGAAAAATTTTGACCTCAAATTTCTGCTCTAAACCAATTTCTGAACAGATCTTATTTGGCAAGGAGATAATTGTTTCAAAATTTCATCTTACCTGTGAATGTACAACTCTCTGCTATTTGGCAAATCATAGTTAATCACCAGGGATACTTGCTGAACATCAATACCTCTTGCCCACACATCTGTGGTGATGAGCACACGACTGAAGAAAAGTGAGTTAGAGATGTTAGAAACACCTATATAGACCTTCATGTAAATAACACAGCTATTACAGAGCTTATACCATGTGCATGCCAAAACCTGTTATTATTGCGAAATAAAATCCAAGAAAAGGAATTACCAGGATAAAACGGTCTTCTAGCTCCTAGAGTTTAAGATCAAAGAGGGAAATGGAGCTCACAAGGATGCATACGGAATAGGAAAGAAGTGAAGTGAGTTGACTGAAGATTAGGATACACATTTGAGCATTACTATCCCACTGAGTAATAACTGCAGACAAAAACAGGAATATCATTTAGATTTGTGTAACCAAACCAAAATTACCAAGTCTCAGACCCGTAAGCACCACAGAACACAAATAAGGACAAAAATACCTTCCCCCAGATCTGAACTCCTTCATAATAGTTTCCCTCTCTTTTTGTGGCATGTCACCATGCATGGATGAAACTGTGAAGTTGGCTTCTCTCATTTTGTCGGTCAGCCAGTCAACCTTCCTTTTGGTGTTACAGAAGATGACAGCTTGTGTGATGGTCAGTGTGTCATAGAGATCACAGAGGGTGTCAAACTTCCACTCCTCACGCTCCACAGCCACAAAAAACTGTTTGATGCCTTCCAACGTCAGCTCGTCACTTTAAATAAACACCAAAACAAATTATCTAAATAAGTTGTTTTTTTAAATGTCCCCAATACTTTAAATCTTGTCTTAATAAATATAATGACTCTTTAGAAATTATATTAAAATACTAAAAATTTTGGGTCATTGAATCTAGACGTGTTGTGATAACATATTTGGAAATTCCTTTGTAACTGAAAAATCAATCTCTCATATAAAAAATTATCATGAAACGGAATTAAGTGCTTTAAGATAACCTAAATTTAACAACGACCTCAACAACAACAAAATATAAAGGAATAATCACCTATAGAAACTATATTTTAAATAAACAACTAACCGTTTGACTAAGATACGAATGGGATCTGTCATAAATTTGTTGGTCATTTCCAGGATTTCATGTGGAAGTGTAGCTGAGATTAGAACAACTTGTGTGGCTGGTGGGAGATATCTGTAAACATCATAAATCTGTTCCTTGAAACCTAGGAGAAATTAGACGCCTTAATGAAGCAGTTATTAAATATCATACGAAAATGATGTTTTGACCATCAACATCATTGTCATTACCATATAGAAGATAGGAGCTAGCTTAACAAATAATCTAATTATAAGAACATCCAAAATCCCAGCTAATAATTAATTTTACATCATACCCTTTTTAAGCATTTCATCAGCTTCATCAAGAACAAGCATCTTTATTGACCTTGTGCGAAGATTTCGTCTTTTGATCATATCTGAATTTTCAAAATACATTCAATCATAAAATAATCATTGTTCTTCAAATTTTTGAATGTATTTATGTATCAAAGATGATTTTGAATTTTAAAAAACTTTTCAAAAAGACTTTCTATTAAAGACAAGATTAAACACAACAAAAAGTAGCAAATAATTTAATGTAGACAAAACTTAAATATGTTTTTGTTAATTTTTGAAAATATTTTTTTTAAAACAAATCAGCATTGTATATTGCAACACAAAAAGTTATTAATAAATTTAATTGGTGCAGGCAACAAAAAATAATCAAGCATTCACCTTTGTAATTATAATTTATTTATCTAAAGGTTCAACATTCACAATAATAAATAAAGAAATGATTAGTTACCAAATCACTTTCGAGGCATTGAAACTTCTATTTAAAAAAAATGATGTTACAATAGTTGTCAGCATCTACAACTTATCATTATGTATGTTAAAAAATTACTTAAATAATAAATATGCATCCATAAACTCATAAACTTATAGCACTTAATTCTTATTTACTTACCAAAGACTCTACCGGGTGTTCCTGAAACCACATGCTGCCCATAATCCAATTTCCTGATGTCTTCTCCAACATTTGTCCCTCCAATACAAGCATGGCACTGAACACTCATGTAATCCCCAAGAGCCAAAATAACCTGCATTCAATTAAAAGTAGATAAGTAGATACACTTTACGGACTTTTATAGTCTGATGTCTATTTATTTCACAGTTATTTTTATACATATTTAAGCACACTAGAAGCATCAAGGATTAACAGGTACACCTATGTGTTAATCACTTGTGTGTAACTGATCAGCTGCACTTGCACAATTCAAAGACCCATGTAATGGAGAAAGTGCTCCTATTAAGAAATTTTATTTACCTTTTGTATCTGCGTAGCAAGCTCACGTGTAGGAGAGAGTATTAAAGCTTGTGTTTCTCTAATCTGTGTGTCCAAACATTGCAAAATAGCAATTGAAAATGTGGCAGTCTTACCAGTACCTGACTGTGCCCTGTGATAAACAAAGAGTTTATGAGTAGAGTAAAAGAGGACACCTTAAAACTGCTGATTTAAAAAAAAAAAAAAAAAGAAATTTGAATATACTTACTGAGCAATGACATCTCTACCTTTCACCACAGGTTTTATGGCTCTCTGTTGGATGAAAACAAAGAGTTTATGAGTAGAGAAAAAGAGGACACCTTAAAACTGCTGATTTAAAAAAAAAAAAAAAAAAGAAATTTGAATATACTTACTGAGCAATGACATCTCTACCTTTCACCACAGGTTTTATGGCTCTCTGTTGGATGGCTGATGGCTTTTCAAAACCTAAAAAAGAAATTACATACTAGAATTTGTATTCTTTGTTAAATGTTACTAAAATACCTAAATAGTCCCTTTTAATGTGATTCTGAAGAATTTATGCAATTATTTGTTTGATAACAGATCCGCTCATTTCACTTTTTTCCAATTCCTTTTGCGTCCTATTTAGTGGAACATTTCCCATTGCATCATGAATGATCAAGCATTTTATTTTAAAAAGTTCAGAATGCAAAATTGTGTAATTATTTTTTAGGTCTTAAATTATTGAACACCCCTCAACATCATTCAAATTTGAAAAACAGTGCCCAGGTTGAAGATGGTGCACCCAATATATAGACAATGGCATGACCTTTTATACCAGAGGCTCCACCACCCCCTTTTTATCACAGCCTTGGAAAACATCTGAGAGTAAACTTAACCATCAATTTTTTAAAATTATATCACTTTATTTAACTTAACCCTTACGGTACTGACCTACTTTTTGCTTTTATTGTCTCAGTACCGGCCATTAATTGGCTAATTATTCCCTGTGGCCCAGACATTATTTTGGAACGAGTCAAAATTTGAAGGGACTGTTAATTTATTTTGTTTTTTTTTTTGTTTTAAACAATTGATAATAACATGCAGAGAATTATCTGTTCAGAAATGGATAAGGGTGTTTAAAAAACACTTCTAATCCCAATTAAAGCTCAATAATATTTTCAGAACAAAAGGTTTCATCAAGTGGGCGTAAGTCGCCACCAACAATAGCGATTAGGTAGCGCCATGGAAACAACAAAAAAAAAAACTCAGTAATTGGTCGATTTTCATAATTTAAAAGGCAAATTATAATTTGACTATTCCCCTAACGAATAAACATTCTGCCCGAGACTGTGATGAAAGGTTATAACCTCGTTTCTGTGATATTAGATACCCCTCTATGTGGCAAATAGACGCGCTTGGGCCACAGGGAAAACGGAAAAAAAAGACGGAAAAATTAGGTCACTGCAAAAAGAGGTGCTGGGTACCGTAGGCGTAGGCAAGGGTTCAAAGGAAGTGTTTAAGTTAATTATTATTTAACTTTTGGAAGTAAAATAATTGATTAACGAACATTGAGTCTATGGCTTTTATAATTGCGTCGCACTTGATTGATGTGGTGCCGTTCCATTATCTACTGAGTGACTAACTATACTATATATATATTTATATACTAAACTGCTCACACACCATTCAAGAAGACAACTGACAATTTTCTGATTTTGCATATCATGAAAAATAAATATTTTGCTCCTCGCAGGATACATACCGTAAGCATATATTCCTCTTAAAAGCTCCTCTCGTAATCCCATATGATCAAATGTGGGTGTGACATCAACATCTTCACTTGTTTCAAATTCAATATTTTTTAGATCATCGGGCATAACGCGTCGTTCCGCCATTTTGCAAAATGGACGGAAGTTGCCACTCTGCCAGGTAAACTCGGTGAACAAATCCCAAGAAATTGTTATTTCGCAGATTAAGATTTTATTTAAGTTAAATAATCTATTAATTGTTTAAATATTCGGTACAAAACTTTAACTGTCCGCATGCCATTATAATTATATTTTGTTTTATTGTTAAATAAAATTATCTTGGATCGATGCATGTGATATGACTAGCATATAAGTATATGCCGTATTTAAAAGAGAGTGTATTGTCCTTAAAAATTTGAATGTCATCTATGGTCTGGTCCGTAATAAGGCGTGTGTTTTTTTTATATTTTCTTTTTATTTAATTATTATGAGTGATTTGGTACACACCATATTTCAGGTAGCCTTAGCATTAGGATTTCTCTCATTTGTGGGATAAGGTAACTTTGGCCAGAGCCTTTACTTTTAGCCCGTAAAACCACAAGATAAAGTTGTCGGTGGCTGGTTTGAAAACTGCAAGCTATAAAATAACAGCAACATCGTCCTAGCGGTGGACATTTAAAAGCAGGAAAAAAAAGTCTCATCAAAATCAACAAGAGATGAGGTTTTTTGGTTTCACACCTCTGGAAACAAAAATTGAATCAAAGAAAGGTAAAGGCGTCACTAAGGTTGATGTCAATCGGTAAACTTTTGGTGGCACCCCCTCCCTCCCCCAATCCGGACAACCTTCCTCCCCCCCCCCCACCCCGGGCCAGTACAGAGCAGGTCTTAACCAGATCATACAGAATCATAAATAGTATTGTTTATAAATTAAGTCCTATAGTAACAAAATACATGGACCCCCAATCCGGACACCCTTCCCCCCCCCCCCCCACCCCGGGCCAGTACAGAGCAGGTCTTAACCAGATCATACAGAATCATAAATAGTATTGTTTATAAATTAAGTCCTATAGTAACAAAATACATGGTAAGAAAATAAAGAGATTGAGTTTACAGCGTTTAAAAAATGCATCAAAATTACTATTTATTGTAACATTAATAAGTTGTAACTTTACTTTCATGGTCGTCAATCACTTCATCAAAAATCAACATTCTTTATCTTATCACTTTCAATTGACAAAATGGCAAGACCAGAAAGCTCAGACTATTCCATTTTAGATCGCCAACAGTTCTTTATAAGTTTCAGTTGTGAAAATCATCTCTTACATGAAGCCACTATTCAAAGATCGTGAGAAATAATTGTAGTCTGAAAGGGAGGATTTGGTGAGAGATTCTAGCAAGTCCCATTCAGCTATAAATAATTGTCAAACTTAAAATAATCAGTGAACTTTGTTATTTAAGTACTAAATCAACAAAAGACATAAAGAAATAAACTTAGAATTTGAGGTAAGAGTTTTTATAAACGATGCCACAAAATTAAATTTGTATTGAAATATAAAACTTAAAACAGTTAAAACTTTGTTTTCCTGGTCTTCAAAGATGTAGACAGTTGAAAATAGACGCATTATTTTGTTTTATTATATATTAAAGTGTGTTCAAAAAGAAATTTGACGAAAATTTTAACGTGTGAACTGAAAAAAAAAAGATTCGACCAAATTTCCGTTCCATCAAATTTCACGCTCAGGGGAGGAGGGGGAGGGGGTCGAGAAATTGTGACACTTTGTGACGGTGGGGGGGGAGAGAGTCTAAAAGGGTCATTTTTTGCGTGACGTAATTTGCGAACGACCCTTTAGGTAATCCTACCACCCCACCCCGTAAGACTACAAACCCTTTACCGCCCCCCCCACCCACCCATGAACAGCATTTCTTTGTAACAATATGTAAATAAAGTCAGACGTTGAACGTATCGCCACTGTTTGTAGCGTTTGTTTTTTTTAGGCGTTGAACTTATTTCCCTTGGTTGGTTCGTCACGGTCCCCTTGCTGCAAAATAAATAAATAACATGGACATTAACAGCGCCATCTCCTAAAAAAAAACTAAACACAATAACATATTTTCTCTGACGACTTCCCCCCCCCCCCCCCCCCCCTCTAAAAAAAAAAAAAAAA